>JAYRBW010092226.1:0-21122 GCA_036023295.1 Invenusta paracnida
ATTTACCTATTATATATTACAATTTACTTATATACGATGTAAGTTTTCAAGTCAGAGGAAAACACTCTATAAAAGCTCTTTTATAGTGTACATAGCGTTGCGTGTTCCGATCTACTGGGCCAATCCATCCTTATTCCTTTTACTATAAGGCTTATAGTATTTGTGGCAGTCACCATACAAGCATATATGTACACCGGAATAGTGTAACACATAAATATAGTCATGGGAGATGAGACACCGAGCCGATCGATAGCTTAACCTAAGTAAAGCAATGTTATGGTCTCTTTGTCCTCACAGCTTTGAGCTGCTATTTGGGTGTATTCTGGTAATAAACACAGCTTTGTTCAGTTTTATGACTCATAAATAAATCGTGCATGCTATGAAGGTTGCAGATCAGCAATGTAGATTGTGTGATTAATTCGATTATAATTGTCAATTAAAAGTGGTTATTTAAAATACAAGGATAAAGAAGTAAGTTCAAAAATATATTATTTTGTAATCTCTAAGAGACATAAATATTGCTGTCTTATTAATCTCAAGTGTTTCGTTTATATCACAATATCATCTGTGCATGTCTATAAGTTTTCATATATTTATTTGGTATAGCGATTCGTGTGGTTAGTACTACATCCTGTATTTTGGTTGCTGCAGTGATGATTTAACTTTTTATACCTACATAATTTATAATCATGATTTAAATTTAGAATAATCATGTTTTTCATAAATAATAAGAGAAATGTTTCTTTATTTATTTTAATTTTTCACTCTTTTTTTAGTCTGTCTTGATTGAAATACATGTATATATATATTTTTTTATATTTTTCTTTTTAGATGCTTAAATAATTAAAAATATTTTTACAACATTCGTAGATATTTTTGTCAGAATATAAATACTCACAGATTTTTCGGCCATACATTAGACACTGTCACACATTTTCAAATATATAACCTTATTTTATTTAAAAATATAGCCCGATCAGAGTTAAGACACTCTCACTGATTTTAACATATAACCTTTATTCATAAAAATACCGGTCAGAGTTTAGTGTCTCAGATATCCTTTTTTATTTAAAAAAATCCAGTTTACATTGTCACATATTTTTATTTATAAAAATATACTTCCAGAGTTTAGACTCTCTCACTGCTTAATACGTTAAAATGACTCTATAAGCGTCATCCGTATCAATCACATTTTGAATCATAGAACTATTAATTTTGAAGTACATTTCTCCCATTCAAAACCCCTATATTACCTTATCAGAAGCAAGCACAACAAAATTATAATTTGTTAGACAGTTTAGCTTAAATGTATTGCATTTATATCCAGCTTGCCTAATGTGATAATATCACGAAAATTTATACGATACATTCCTTCATTTTTTATTATCTAGAAAAATGTCGAAGCTACATCAATTTAGCAAAATGAATAAAACATTTTTTAATTTAACACCATATTGTATATGATATATAAAGTATTTTTGTAGCTGCTAACCATATACCGGTAAAAAAACTCTGCAAAAAGTATATCGTTTATATTTCATTAATTTTATGCAAGAGTATTACATTATACAATGAAAGAAAACTTGTATGAACTCTTAATAATAAATTGTATATTAAATATGTTTACATCACTTGTGGAATCCAAAATTTCAAAATATATGCTTGTATACATAGCATATTATATCCTAATATGTATATATTATCTGTATATACAACTTTAAAGAATGCTGTTACCAATAAATTGTTTTTCTTGTATATTTCAATAAATCATCAGAAACATACAAGTTGTAAACGACAAAGATAAATAGTTATTAAGATACTTGCAGTCCTTATCCAAATAAATAAAAATAGTTGGGTATATATGTATGTAGTTACACACAATACAACATTATCAGTAAAAATAAAAATAAAGTTAGTGAAATATTAAATTTTGCATATATATGCGCTAAAGTTGACATGCCAAGGTTTAACATTAGCTGCTAAAGAGTAATTAAAAATATCACAAATATCTGATGAAAAACAAAAATACTATGTAAACTGAATAAACATATAGTAGAGTGAATACATAAACATAAAATAAGTTAATAAATACATAAAATACCTCAACCCAAAAAAATCATTTTGTTAAAAAATTATAGTATCTTATGTACTACACTTACACTAACAATAACTGCATATTTTGTGCCAATCTTGTTTCTAATTCAAAGAAAGACTCAGTTTTCGGTTTATTCCGAAACGAAAAAAAGCAAATTAAACATCAAAAAGAGTATGAGATTCCATAAATGTACAAATTACAAAAAGAGAATATATATGACATTATAATATAGATACAAGTCAGCAAAATAATACAAATTGTAAAGGCTTGTGCAGTAGTGTGGTCTCAAATAATGCATGTTGTGCATTTTGAGAGTCAAACGACAGAATCGTTTCAAAAGATTTTTTAAATTGAAGTAACAATATAAACGTAAATTACAAAAATCTAGAGTCAGTTTTTTAGTATGCTATTAGTGTACTGCCATATTAAAATTTGTATTACTTATTTAATGTCATTAGATTATAATCAATTGGTGGCAAGATTTCAGGAATTAATATTCTTTACACTATTTTCATAATATTTGTCAATTATAGGTACTTGCTTAGCAACCACAAACACTCTCAATCAAATAGTTGTAATACATTTTGAATACAAATTATTATAGAAAGAAAACCTTACTGTTACCTTATTGTAATATATATTATTAACTGAGTAATCATTATAACTAATTGCTTTAAATTCCCACAATAAATCAACTTTTGAAATAACCGCTAACCTACAGAAAAACAAGTTACAGCATGCATGACTCTCAAGACTCATTACGCTCCACAGCCATTATAAGAATTGAAACCGAAAAAAACTTTAGTCTCAAAGATACAATTCCTTATCGGTGGCTTTCAAATCTTGTTTTCCGGGTTGAACAGACCGGCCTGCACGCTCTGCTAACGTAGGACCTTCCCCGTTGAGTTGACGAGATGTCGACGAGTCAGACTGTTGGTAGGTAGATCGATTTATGGCATAACTATTAAAGGATTCCGCCTGCTCTAGGGAGATAGTGAGTTTGGCCAGAGCCGATTTGTACTTGACGAGTTCGTCCAACATCCGGCACTTCTGCCGTAGTGCATGCACCTCCGATTCCTTCTCTTGTAAGAGGGATTCTAGTCGACGAACTTTATGATCGCTTTTTGTCAATTGCTCCTCTAGACCGGCTACTACTTGTTGTGACTTTTGTGCTACTTCCTACAAAATAAGAGTAAATATACCACGTGTGTAAACAATGTATCGATATATTAAAACTATTATAAACAGCGCATAAATATTAATCAATGACCAACCCGCTCCGATACTCACTTTTTCTGCAAAATATGCATAAAAAAAGATTTAATTACGAATATATATAATATACAATAATCTTGTTTTAAATAATGTATTATGTAAATATCTGGGTTTATATATATATATATATGTATATGAGATGTATATAAGTATGAATGCTTAAAACCCAAAGTAGATAAAACCAAGAATATCTAATTTATCCCTTGAAATATGCAGATTTAAAAATATGTTTATTTCAATTACGTAAAAATTACTGCAATTCTTTTTACGCAAAAGTAGCCTAGGATTTAATGGTAATATTAACGATTTTAAAATAATATAACTAATAACTTCTATATTTTATATAGATTGTAATACTTCCATGTTTGTAAATATTAAATTAAAATAGATATATAACTATTCATATGAATTGAAAAAATAAAGACGTAATATGCAGAATCCTTTCTGCTTTCTCTGTTGGTATATATTATATGTCAATTACAATTAAGAGAGAAAATAATATATATATAAAGCATTGTTCCATAATAAGAAGTAGTAAACATAAATCATAACATTAGAAACACATAATTATTATATTCAATTAAACAGAATATAAAGTCTATATAGAATCTAACAGGTTTTCTGTCTTTTTGCTGATAAAATTACTAAAATCCGTGATGACTTCAATCCAACTTGCAGTCAACAGGCAACTTCATTGAACAGCATCCCTTTTTCATCGTATAATCCAGCAACTATCAGTGAAATTGTAAATCTTCTATCTGAGAGTAAACCTAAATCCTGTCCTCTCGATCCCATACCAACTTGGCTTGTAAAGGAACTAGGCTTGGAGCTTGCTCGAACTAATTGCGGCATTATCAATCTCCTATTCATCGTGGTTTTCTTTCTACTTCTGAGAAACAAGCTATTACCACCCCTCTTTTTAAGAAGTCAAACATAGAAAAAATTCCAATTATCGCCCTGTTTTGAGCATATCGTTTCTTTCTAAGCTTATTGAAAGGTTCGTCCTCAGCAGAACTAATGCTTTTCTAACAGCTCACGCGCTGCACAATCCATTTCAGTCAGCTTATTGAACTGATCACTCCACTGAAATGACTTTGACAAGGCTCCACAACGATCTAGCCTCTGCAACTAATTCCGCACAAGCTTCGTATCTTATTATGCTTGATCTTTCGGCGGCATTCGACACAGTTAATCACACAGTTCTAATCAATCGACTACAAAAAAGATTTAACTTTATAGATACTATTTTACAATGGTTCTCAGACAATCTCTCCGGACGAACTCAGGCTGTTACTGTGGAAAATAAGTCTTTACTACCTGTCAGAATCGAATGTGGTGTCCCACAGGGCTCTGTCCAAGGGCCGGTTTTGTACTGCCTATATATTTCATCACTCTCAGATATTATATCATGATACAACCTTCAACATAACATATATGCTGATGATACTTGCATTTATATCTCGTTCAGCAGTGTTGACATTGAGCAATCCATATCGACTATTAAAAATTACCACTGACATCTACTTGACTGCTTTAACTGCAACAAACTTAAATTAAATCCCTCCAAGACTGCGGTAGTCGTCAACTCCAAAGAAATATTGCGATTGAAAGCATCATATTCGATGACGATATTATTCCCATTTCTTATGCAGTCAAAACACTCGGTGAATTACCTTTGACAGCTCTCTTAGCTTCGATCTTCATATCAACAACCTTTACTACTTAATTTTTTCGTTCATCAGGTCTTTATACAGGATCCAGAAATATTTCAATGAAGACAGATCTAAGATACTTGTTAATGCTTATTTTTGTTCAAAACTGGACTATAGCAGCGACATTCTCCTAAATGTTACAAAAAACGTATGTGTCAGCTACAACGAGTACAAAATTGCTGCGCTCGTTTAGTTAAAATGATTCCTCGTCGGGTGCATACATCGAATGTCATACGTGAACATCACTGGTTAAAGTACCCCCACAGTATTATATAGAAAATATGTTGTCTCACCCATAAGTGCTTATATGAAAATGACCCAGAATATCTCAAGTCTCTGTTGAATTATCAACATTGTCTACTTCCTTACGATCCCATAAGCCATTATGTTGGTATAAAACAGCAGATAACAATTGAACGGGAAAGATTCTTCACAGTAGACAGGTGATTTTTGAAATTCTATTGCTCAAAACAGTGCATGTAAAGGTGCCTGGAAGATGCAGTTTCTTCATGAATCTTCGATAAAGGATGGCTCAGTATATTTTTTCTTGCCAGTGACTCCCGATACTGACATAGTTCACTCGAACAATGTTTTTGATGGCTCTATAGAACTGTCGTATTTAAATTGTCGAATTTAAGTGTTTTGTTTTCGACAAGAATACTCAAAAAAACAATTCTTATTTTAGTTTATTTATTACTTAATACTTATTTTATTAGTTTATATACAAAAACAACTGTAGTCTTAGTACAATTTTAGTTCTTTTCATGTTATCTTTATGACCGACCAAAATGTTTATCAGTTACGGTATAAATGTTTCGTTAATCATCTATAATTATAATTCACATATTATGAGTTCTACTTTAAATTAATTTATAATACAACATCTGTTTATACAGCACTTTATACATTTGTATTACTTCTTGATATATGCGATTTATATTATTTTATTGTGCATTGAGAAAGAATCAAACATACACCTAAACTAAACCTTCTTCATACTATTAATTTGGTTTTTAAAATTTTAAAAATGTATGCCGAGGCATGTATGGCCACTTATTTTATGTATGAGAGTAGTTTTAGTTAACAAAGTAAGGTTTTAAATATTTTGCTGTGCACAAAAAATAGTAGTACTATTTTGTCTGACAACAACGTCATTTAAATTAAATTACATCTGCCCTGATCGTCCGAATTTCGACATAATTTTTTTTAAGACAGAAATGTTTTTGAGGAGCTATTAAAATGTTATAGCGCTAACATGTTTCAATAAGCAGAAATTTTTAATTTAAATTTTGATATGAAAACAAATGTCAAAATTTTGTCTATCAGTAACGATACTTTAAAGGTTTATTGCCACAATTATATAAAAATTCGAGACTTTTCCTTTATTTTGTCATTAATGACTAACAGGTCCCGAAAAAACAGTATAATTTTTTAGATACCTTTCTAAATTAAATACATGCTTAAAACAAACCATGCAAATGTCTGTCAGTTACGATAGAATTTCCCAAAACAATTAATTACGCTTTGAAAAATATTAGATTTTAATTAGTTTTAATGTTTATTAAATGTTTAATAATTTTGAGATCTTCCCATTTATACTTATATAAAGTACCTAGTATCTACTCCGGGTAATTATAGCTATTGAGAACTGAAACACTTTTAAATAAGCAAAATTCAACTCATAACATATTTCAATTAAATATATGAGAATGACAGAAATTTTTTTGTATTTATATATTTTATATCAATTATACATACATGAAATATTGCTACCTAATATTTTGTCAAGAATTCATTTAAGAGATTTAAAAATATATATATAACAGTAATTAAGAGATACATGTACATTATAAACATCATTTATAAGAACTTACCTATTCGCCTATATATTTTAAATCATATTTTAACTTATGATAATTAATTATTAAATGAACTAAGTCTTTCTCGTCGCATCCTACAATAATAAATGTTGTTTAATATAAGCCTTAATTGAATGTGGTCAATATACTTACATATGAGACTAACAGCTTTACATAAATAGTGAGTATTATTCAATTGGACAGTTTAAGCATTGTAAAACCACAAATATTGTCACCTCTTGAAAATTATCATTAAAAAAAGTTAACATACCACCCACTTTGTACTGTAATAATGATCTACCACAAAATTCAAGAGCTTTCAATATAAAGAACTGCACTACCTCCTGCGCTTATTTAATCTATATATTCATTATACATATATACCGGGTGGCGCGGAGACAACGCATCACTTTGTAGTGATATGTAGGCAAGTGTTTTTAGTTTAGGTATACGATATTTTAATTTATGTACATACTATATAACAGTAAACAACAGCATTTAACCTTGACACAGCATACACCAGTAACATTTGTGCTAGACAAATTAATTAACTTTTAGGCAAACTGTGATAAAATCTTATAAAATTAATTCCATTATAGGTAGTACTTATTTATTAACAAAATTATTTCAATAAGTTTTTAAAACAGTTTTTGTAATATGCAGTTTGTAATATGGCTCTCTTGATTGCTGCATGTGAGACCCGTGGCCAACATTCTTCAATACGGGCTTGCAGCTCTTGTAAATTGGCGAAAGGTTCTTTGCGACCACTATACACCTTTTCCTGTAAAGAATCCCACACAAAATAATCCATGACGTTAAGATCAGGAGAATAGGAGGGTCACATATTTGCAGAAATGAAACGGGGAGCAAATGTTTCCAAATACTGCTGAGTACTTTTACCAGTATGCGAAGTTGCTCCATCAAGTAGCAAGATCAGATCCCCATGCGGATACAATTGTGTGCAAGCAGGCAATAGATCACTTTCCAAATGATTGGTGAAATTTGTAGCATTCGTTTTAGTTTCTTGTGGATTTACAAAAAATATGCCAGTTTAATCCCTCCAGGACACACAGCAGGAAACCATAAGCTTCAATGAAAACCGTGATCGTTTGTGATATAGGCGCTGATGACTGTCAGACTTTCATACACGAACATTTACACGATTGTTTTGGCGATTAGTTGGAACTTCAAGTGTGAAGTCCTTCTCGTCGTGAAAACACATGAATTTTACATCCACTTCCTCGTAAGTTCGAAGCAGTTACTGTGATCGCTCAAATTTTTTCAACTTACCCGCCGGACTTATTCGTGATACTGTCATGCGTCGGTTGGATTTAATCTCACCTTGATGAGCCATGCGCTGAACAGATCTGGGATAAATGCGCATGCGTTGAGCTATTTTACAGTGAGACAAATGGCTACCAGGATTGCTTTCCTGCGATATTAGCAACTCTTCTACGACGGCCTGATTTTCAGGAATACAAACCGTCTTTCTTGCGCCATGTTTGGACGATTGAATGTCATCTGTGTCTATAAAATCATTTATAGCTCTAACAATGATTGATTGTATCTAACCTTTATTGGGAAACTCTCGAACAAGTCTACGACCACACCGAATTTACAAACAAATATTGACCAATCAGATATAACTAACGGGTAAAAAACAACAGATAGATATCTTCTTATTTTTAAAAAGTAGGCCAAGGTGTAAACGAATCAAATTAAAACAAATAGTAAACAAAGGAATTCAACGTTATTGTTTATAAAGAAAAACGACCTATTTTTTTGCCGTTTTTAATAGTTTTTTTTACTCGAAAAAGTCCTAAAAAATCATTTATAAACTAAAAAATACTTTCCTAGATTTACTTGCCTACATATTATTACAAATTGATGCGTTGGCTCCGCGCCACCTGGTATATCGAACTACTCCATTATACCAAAATGTGCAGCCTCATTAAAATCTACTGTAATTACTTCTACGTATCAATTTTAGTATTACGAATTTTAAACATTCTTAAGTATGTAAATTCATATAGATATACAGGAGTATGTAATAGTTTGTAGATATCACACACTCGATAAAATAAGCTATCTGATTTTCTTATTTTTCTGGTAGAAATCGACGACTTGATCGAGAAAACATACACTCGTCGTTGTCGAATGGTCATAAGTTGGCCCTGGCTGGGAAACTTCAAGAAGTATCAGTTGCACCTGTTTCAAATTAATGGAGAACCTATTCGGAAAATCGAGGTTTCCGATAACACCTGTAAGTTAGCCTCTCTACCATATTTCCCTTTTTGCCACTGCTTCTTAATTATTGAATTTATATGCTTTATTGCTTTTGTATAGAATTATTCGTTTTTATGCCAATTATTACAATGTGGCACTTTCACAAAACCAGTAGTATCTTTATTACATATTGCCTTCAGCCGGGATATATACATAATATATAAATCATAATTTAGTCGCCGTGAGCTTTAACTAATTAATCGATAATTAGCTCAATATTGCAGCGTAAATCAGCGTAATTGGTTATAAAAGTATAACCAATACATTTTTTAAAGAAACACTACATATTAATATAATACTATCTTTAAATATAGTTAACAGTGTATCTCATTTTGCCATCGCTTTATTCGAAAATTCATAAATAATTATTGAAAGATCTCTCTGTTTAAGTAAAGACTTGGCAGATCCGGCAACACAAATAAACTTTTTAGGCTGCTAAACTCCCCACTGTTACGACCAGAAGCTACTTCTCCTATACCAACCATAGTCAGGAACATGGGAATATTTTTATTTGAGCCTAGTAGTGACTCGAACCCGCAACCTTAACATTAGCACGCAACTGCTCTTATATTTACAATAATAATACAACTGCTATATTATATGTATAGATTAATAATACTAAAAGAAAAACAAAGTTAATTTTATTTAGCTTCACAAAAAAATGAATGATTTAGGATAATTTAATAATCTATTCCATATGCTTGAAACCAGCCCTAACAGACAAAAGGAATTTATCTCTAATTTCTACTTATTATTTTACCCCTTAATAGAACTTATCTTATTCTGTATACGTTTTTCTTCGCTAATCATTCTACTGGCGAAAACTTTTTGTTTCCATAGTTTCGTGCCAAATGATATTTAACAACAATTTTAATACAACTTTCTTTCTGCATATACGTTCAAACCATAAAGTCACCGCATCTATCATGCCAGCCTATTTCTCTTTACAATTTCCTGTTCTAACTTTTCTGTCAGGCATGCGCTCATTTCGCGCTTGTTTCATGTTTTCTCAATAGGAGATCGTTTAAAATATATTGGAGGGGGTTAGTGAGCATATAGTGAGCAAAATAGGTGATCTGGGGGCGAAGTCATCTAAAATTTAAGAGTTGGTCTTAGCAAATATTGGGGATGTCAAGATCTCCCCTCCCTCTCAGGATCTCCAGCTACGTGATCATAGCATCTCATTTGAAAAAAGCTTATTACAGTTTATTCGTCACGTTGACATATGCCTGTGTCTAACATTTATATTATGCAAGACATTTGAACGTATATGTGTAAGTGACGTGAATTTTTTGTTTCAAAGTTAACAGATTTGATATTTTTATATGTACGTATAAAATATATTTAACTATCACAAGAAGAAACTCAGTACATTGGGTAGTCTAAATGTTTGACACGTCAACAAAACTAGTTTCACTTACATTTGTTTTTAGGTGTCTTTTCTAATTCAGAACCGAATCCTCTTAATGTTCAAATTTTCGCTCACTCGAAGGATGGCAATAAAACGATACCAATTACTAATCAATTGAGGATGCATAGAATACCTTGTATACCATGTAAGTTCATTTGACCTGACCTTTTCTGTCAATTGTGTTAACTACCTTCATTCTTGTAAATCTATTACATATATTCATGCATTTTTTGTATATAAAGGAGTCAGCTGTCTGCCATAATGCTAATACGACACAAGGGATAACACATTAATATACTTTTGTTTAATTTCTTCCATATTCTAAATGTATTTCATAGTCATGATAGTTATTGCATTTTTTTCAAAAAATATTCTGAAAGTATAAGTAACATTAAGCCTTTATGAATAAAATTGTTAATTTAACAATTTTTTTATTTCATGTCCAAGAAAACTTTTCACATTTAATATAATAAATATGTGCAATGTATATACACACATTTTATATTCCTAACTTTTTAGTCTTTTGCCTTTCATTATTATTATTTACTAAGCTGATGGCGAATAAAAAATTATTTTAATTGTTCTAAATTATATATTTTTTAAATTACATAGTTTATTTACTGGTTATTAAATGTACTTCTATAGAATAAGGTTACTAATCAAAAAGCGGCTCGACATAAACAAAATATTTGAAATTGTTTATATTTCTATAAGAATCGTTTGAATTTATTTTTAAACTGTCTGTGTTATTTTCGATACACCCAGCTAGAAACCACACAGTAACGCAACTAACCAGCGGATATTGTTTTCGTACATTAAATTGGATCAAACAGGTACCTTACGATGATTTTCGGGTGGAGGTTGCCTATCCAGATGGAACAAAATACACCGACTTCTACACAGTAAATGCAGTTCGTAAGTCTTCTTCTCTAATCTTTATTAAAGTGAATTTTCGGGAAAAGCTGTAGATCACTTGTGCAGTAATCTTTAACTATATAAATTTGCTATCTCACTCCGAAAAAGTTTAAGTTAAGGTATTCGATTAAATTGTTGTATTTCAATAATTTTTATGTAAATGAGTAGAAAATAAATAGTACATCATATTTTTAATAATTAAAAAAACAACAGTCAACATTTAAATAATTTTAGCGTATCCGTAATTACATTTATATCAAAAACTGTTACACAACATATGCTATTTCAGGGATAATATTTTTAAAGAAATACTTTAAAAGAAGTTATATGGTAGCAAAATTGTAGTATATATCGTACCCAATTTCATACAATATTCAAGAGAGATCAAAATCTTTCTATTAATACTTTATGATGCAGGGTACAGGTTAAGTTTATTTTTTATACAAATTATTTCTCCAATATGTTTTATCTCTACTAATTTATGCGTCAGTTTTAAGCGTAGAAATAATTTATATATATGTTCTTAATTCAATACCGTACTTGTATGGTATGGGCATCAATATTTCTCTTTAAGCCCTCTTATATTTTAAACTTCCAAACCGAGTAGAGTTTTGAAACTTCGCATGTAGTTAAACAAAGTAATTAAACAAAGATGATTTTTAACACATTCCATTGAAGAATGGTAAAAATATTTTTTAAGTAGGTATTTTTTTAAAGAAATAATGAAATTTCGAAAAAATTGTAATAATTTCATTGGAAAAACTCATTTACATTGTACTACATGACTTATTGAATTAAACAATCAGTACCCCGGATGTACCCAGTACTTAGATATATATGCATTAATATATAAAAGGTATGTTTTGTTCATTTTTTACAAATGGGTGTGTTTTGAGAGTATATGGTCACGTGACAATACTATTATAGTGCTATAGACTAGTGAATATAGTGCGAGAAGTTATAAAACGCAGTTACAGTTTTTGTTTTGCTTGATGCATTAAAAATGAGATACAATCATAGTTATAACAAAAGTATATAAAATAAATCAGATAAATAATAAATAATAAATAGATGTTACAAGTATAAAGTAAAGTAACTTTGAACGTAAATATATATATATTTCTTATATCTCGCTTAAAAGAGTATTTCTTAAATATGAATTTCAGTAATATTTGACAATCTGGAACCTTCAAAATTGATGGCAAGAATTTTTGGACGTTTTAAATATTTAAATAAAACACAAGAATTTGGAATTACACCCTACTTTCCGATCACTGAAAAGAAATGTGAACGTAAGTTTTTTTTATAAAGAGTGCCATATGCGATCTTAAAATTTAATAAATGTGTTTCTCACAAGCATAAACCACTGCAGGACCGGTTTCGATCTGGTTGGATCTCATCAGCTATAGGCAAGTTTGAACCTGGGTCGTCGGAATGGTATAAGCGAACGCTCTACCACTCGACCACTCAGGCTGCTTGTGAGAGTTATAAGCACTGGATCGATTATGTATTACGGAAGTAATACATTATTCCTGTTAGCAGACAGTAAAAACCGTATTTAGCGACTATCATTATTGATATTGTCAACTACTAACAGTAGGAATTAATTATAATGGCGGAAAGTTTGTCTCAAACTTGATTTTTTAATCAAGAATATAATGTATAGATTCTTTGGGATACGATATAAATTACTTTGTATTATTATTTTGGAATAAAACAAATTATACGTCCTTACAATTTCAAATATATACTCAAAGTGTAATTTAAAAAATTGTTATTTGATCTGCTTTGGTTTATAAAATGTAAGTAGTTTTAGTTCATTTTTAGTTCTTTGTTGTACAGAAATAATATAGTACATTCTTCTTTTTCATTTATTCATTTAAGAATTGTATTTATTAAAAATAAGTTTCAAGTGTATTTAACTATAATTACATAATTCAAGTACATGTCATTAATGTGTCATAACAATAATTGTGTATTTGATAAAATGATAATCAAAACAGCAATGACAGGCAAGAGTTACAAAAAAAATTGGTACATTGAAATTTAGTTTAATCTTATAATCCATGCTTGGTCAATTTATTGTAATTAATACTCGTAGGTATGTAAGAAAAAGGCGAGGATCATTTTGTTTAAAAATACTGCTTGAAATAACCGTAACATATTCATAATCTTGTAATTGAAGTATTTGTTCATCTAACCATTTATGGTTTAAAGTAAAAAAAATATTGTAAATATTACAATATAAAAGTAGAAAAATAAATAAAAACATACATTAATATTTAAATATTAACATTTACAAATCGTTCTAACTGCAGCCTTATAATGGATATATTTGAACCTTATTTTAAGTCTAAACGCTTTAACGTTGTTACGTAAATAATTTATGAATAATAATATTAATCACAATTACGAGTACACACAGTTAGACAATAGTATGAGAGTAGGACATACGGATAAGATTCTAAATGGTGTCACGAGTGGGCGAGCCAATAGAAAATTGCTAATCCAGTAACGTGGTAATCACGAAGGTGCTGATGTCACTATTATGCAAGTTAATAGAAAATGGGTAATGTGGTAACGTTATCATCACGAAAGTGCTTATGTCACTAGTTTGCGAGCCAATAGAAAATTGCTAATGCAATAACGTGGTAATCACGAAGGTGCTGATGTCACTATTATGCAAGTTAAGATAAAATGGGTAATGTGGTAACGTTATCAGCACGAAAGTGCTTATGTCACTAGTTTGCGAGCCAATAGAAAATGGGTAATGTGGTAACGTTATCATCACGAAGGTTCTGATGTCTCTAGTATGCGAGTCAATAGAAAATGGCTAATGTGGTAACGTGGTTATCACGAAGGTTCTGATTTCTCTAGTATGCGAGCGAATAGAAAATGGCTAATGTGGAAACGTGGTCATCACGAAAGTGCTGATGTCACTATAGTATGCGAGCCAATAGAAAATGGCTAATGTGGTAACGTGGTAATCACGAGGATACTGATTCGAGACTGTAAGTGTTTTCGAAAATGCTCCAGTCCTATCTTTTTCTGTATTAGAGGTTAATGATTGAATAATTTTTTATTGATCTTATTTTATTTACATTACTTTGCAGCATTAAAATTGAGAATAAAAGTATCACATCTAACCAAATGTGATCAAAATCTCCAATGGCAAAGAAGGTTGTTCTATCGAGTGTATCAAATAAGATTTGAGTATATTAATGGGACTGTTTTCAGGATGACTAATCTTTCGGAGACCAGGGGAACTTATTGTAAGTATAAGCAAACGTTAATGTAATCTGTCAATATTTTATAAGAAGCGCAATATATATTCATGTGAAGATAAGAAAGCATCATATGTAGAAAGTCTCTGTTTAAAATGTTATCTATTTTTTCCCATTATTTTGATTTTTTAATGTATAATGCCCAGTATGCATATTTTTTCTTTCAATTTAGTTAATTTTTAACTATACAATAAAAAATTTTCTTAGAATTTATCAACAAAATACCTTTTTTACTATACTAATGCATATATACAAATGTACTACAGACAGCCTATATATGCATAGTTACTCATAGACTGGTATTAGAATTTCACTATAACGTGGGATAAAAAATAAAACGTTAATAGCATTGTATGATAGTGAGCTAAATTGTCTAAAATTTTGTACTATGCATGTTAACACCCGTATGTTTTATCTGTCATATTAAAATTTCCAAAAATCGATAAATGTGATTTAAATGTTAAATAAAACATATTATACGATGCGGTAGCATCATAAACCAAGAATAAAAATGCTACAAGAAAAGAGTATTAAGTGTAGCTATTAAGTGCCGCTTTTTGGGTATTGATTATGGTTCACTGTTTCACGATAGCCAATAGTTATTTAGGTTTTTGTGGCCCCTAGCACGAAGCCAACACAAACCAAGTAAAAAATATAATATTATTGATTTCTTAGTTGATTTTCAGACACGTCATTTTTGCAAAAAAATTCATCTATATTTTCATCAACAATATTCGGCTACCGATAGCGTATTATCTAGAGCGCCAACAATAACGAGTGAGGTGTTATTTGAACCAGATGGACTTTGTCTAGTGCCTTTCATAGTTTTTAACTCGTCTACGTTAGTAAATAACATTTTGCTTCTTAACCTGTTTTTCCTCGTTGCCTAATGGCAGATTGTTTATACGCAGTTTATTTATTTATTGGGCGCGCTTTTTAAAAACTGTTAGTTTTTGTATGTATGTGATTGGTAATATAAAGGTAATTGAAAATGATGAATAAAATCTGAATACGATATATAAATGAATAAATATATATTATATGATGCATGTCATAATGATATTAATTAATAGGCATCTCACTTATAAAAATATATTAAAAAATATAGATGTATATTAAAATGCACATATATCTTATTTTTTAATTACTAATAATATATTTTATTGTGTTCTTTACAATGGTAAGTATAAATTATTTTACAATGAAAAAATAGTATTTTATTTATAAATAAATTAAAATATATATGTATATTAAAATCCACATATGTATTTTTTACAATGGAAAGCATGAATTATTTTATAATGGAAAAATAGCATTTTATCTATTATTTCTTATAAACAAATTTACTTTATTTGTCTTAAAGTCCATGACGTATTGAATTCAATAATAATATTTTGTGCTGTAATAGTTATTACATTTTATATTTGACTTACTCAGTTTTATTTATTCTGGACCATATATACACTGCACATAAACTATCAATTTATGAATTGACTTTTTTAATTAAAAAAAATGTATATTTATAAATGATTTTTGAAGTTTTGTAGATTTCAGGATATATGCAATCAAAGCTAAAGTTTAGAAAAAGAATATTCATTTAATTTTGGGCTCAGAATAGTATAATCAGTTCGATTCATTCTGGACCATATATACTTTTTGCTGCACTTTGATTAGCAATTAACAAATGGATCGCTTACATTTTATTCTCAATTTATAAAAAAATAACTTATAAAGAAATAGAATTATGTTTTTCAGGCTACACATTTATAATTTTATTTTTAGAAATATTAGTCAGGATTTCACATTATTAATGTGTTTTTGTTTTGAAAATTGATAAATAAATAAAAACGGATTAAAAATGCCGGTTATTATTTTATGAATTGTTTTCAATAGATAATTACATAAGAATTATTGAAATGTTTTTAACTGTTATTGAAATAGACTCAGAAATTGTTAGGAAATATACAATTTTTAAGAATTTTAGAATCATATTAATTAATAGGCATTCAGATAGGTTTAATAGCCTTACTTATAAGAATTAATAAATATATATATATGTATTTTAAAATACACATATATTTTTTATTATTAAATTCTACCAATATATTTTATTATGTTCTTTACAATGGTAAATATAATTTTTTTTACAATAGAAAAATAGTATTTTATCTATTATTTTTATAAATAAATTTACTTTGTTTGTCTTCCAATCTATGATGTATTCAAAATTCATAGTTATCGCCGAAAACATTTTTCTTGGATTGTTTTATGATATGTTTCATGTTATAGATGTGTGTTCCTATATTTATTGTTGTATCTTCTTATAGTCTGATAAAAAGAAGTCGATATCCCAAAGAAACGACAGAGTCATAAAGCGTATTGATAATATGTTGAATTTACGCATACTGGACAACTAAAATAGAGATCTGAACCATTGTATATTTTCTGGAAAACATAATTTTTGCTAGACGTTTCGAAGATGTTATGGTATTGCTGTGATACGTAGTGGTATGAGTAGAGCCTCTGCTCAGTACAGTATCGTCTCGCCTATGAAATAGCCGCATTACTTTCTAGATGTAGAACTCACATAACTAATACTAATGATTAGTCTACTGTCACACTTGTATAATTTGGTGTGTGTGGCCGGTTACCTGGAAAACATTCGTCACATTTTTTTAGTTTGGCACCAAAAATAGACATAACTATTTAAATAATACACATCTTCTGAGGCGTCATTTTTTATATCACCATCTTTTATTGATTACGATTTACCATTTTTTGAATGGACGTTTTCTCAATATACATGGCAATGATATGTTATTATTGACTGTATTTTTATGACTCGTTTATTTGGGATAACCTCTAATAAGGTGAGTTATGCATGTCACAGTTGCAATTATTTGAAATTATTTGATAAAATAGAATAAAGAAAATTTGAATTTAAGATTTATGGTACATTTCAACATTAGTGATTTTATTTGATATAATATTATTACTATTGATTAAATATCAATTTTTTTTTTTTTTTTTTTCTGAGAAATTGTTTCATTATAATTACATAGAGTTACTGAACTTTTGTTTCCAACCCTATTTTGGATCACTCAGTATTTAATATATCAACAATCCACCAATCGCCTTACTTTCAGTCAGGACTAGACATCTAACCAATCTTTAGCGAACTCAAGCAACGTTGTGTAGAGAATAAAGTCAGAGAGAAAAATATAATTTAAAGTTAAACTTTAGGTGATCAAAGCATATTTATTGAATATTTCCAGTAATATTTAGAGAATTATAGCAGTGAAAGTTATATTTAACTTTAGAGGTAACTTAGACATGGTGAGTTTTGGACGACTATTATATAGGATGCATTTTTCCATCATATAACTAACGCATAGAATTAGCTATTTGCTTTATGTTACGTTATTCGAGGATACTATGTATACTAAGAAACCAGTTCAAATATAGGATATAATTAGATGTGTTATTTTATGTATTGTCATGCTAATAACCTGCAGATACCATATTCAAGAATATGCCATCACCAGCAAGAATGCGTGTTCGAGGAATTGTCACCAGCAATATTGCATCTCCTTGGAGCGCTTTTGTGGAATACAATGGTCCTATTGCGTGCATGCGTACGTTATCATCAATGACCCCTTATTACCCTATCCATACTGGGCTCTTGAGCTTCTAAATCCTGTATTAGGCTCAACCAATATTTTTTTCGCTGTCATAGCAAAGTAAAGTTTTGAAACTTCACGTGTACTTAAACAAGGATGTTGGTAATATATTTAAAAAATGTTCAAATATAATTTTAAATGAAAAAGGGGTAATATTGTTTAATTGTTAAAAACTTAGTTTTTCTATATTACGCATTAAAATGTATTTTCATTGTTCAAAATTAATAAGTACTCCATTCAGAATTTCATCGATTTCGAGGATGATACGCATTCTTACATTAAAATGTATTTTTCGTCATTTCTGACATAGAAACGTGCATTTTTAGGATGTGTGTCACGTGAACATCTCTTTAATTAAACAACAATGAATAAATAGCTCTAAAATTCAGAAAAAAAATATTTTAAGAAAAGCCACAAAATTTTATATTGCTCTATTTGTTAATTAATTTTTTTTTTCAATAAAATGTTGCAAACTTTTTGCTTCATATCTGTGCTTTTATATACTGCTATTTTTTTCATCTAGTTTATATACTCCTTTTTGTTATTTTTCAAAAGCATATATTGATATTTTGTTTCCAATTTTCAGATACATTTTACTACAATAAGCTTATCATTGTATTTTCTACAATAATTGTATTTGGAAGCATATCACTTATGATCCTGTAAGCTTAAGTCTCTTAACTATTTTTCTTATATTATATATTGTATTGAATTATCTTGATACTAACAATAATTTCTCTTGACGAATGGTTTGGTCAATCTCTACGATAAATTGTATCATTTAAAAATTAGAAAGAGAATTGAACCAAAGCTTGCAATATATATTTTAAGACTTACAACAAAATTCTATTTGTATTAATTAAAGTATTAGTTTTGATTTTTGTTCAAGAATAAAAATTGTTTATTGACAGATGAAATTAAATGCTATATATACAAACACTTTATTATCAAACAATAATGGATAATCAAATATAAATAGTTTCTGTTGAGGTCAGACTAACACAAACAAACATGTCAAAATGTTAATTAACCAATTTATCGAAATTTTAGTGTTCTTTGTGAAGGGGCCTAGTATGCTTTTAAAAGTCCATGCTATTTAGTTTTTGATGTATTGCTCCATCATATATTGAGGGGACTGTACCCCAACATTTCTGACAGATTTGGACAAGTTTCTAATTCAAAAATTTCTAACAAAGACAAACTACGATATTTGGGGGGCTGTAACACCCCCCTAAGCTCTCCTAGCAATTCGACTATACATCAGAGAGTATTTAGATTAGAGTAGAGTAGATTAGTTAGACTAATTATTATTTTATGCTCTACATATTATTATAAACCTGTGTGACGAATATATGATTACGTAAACTGCTTTAATAACAAATAACGTTTCTGATGTTGAAGTCGCAAATAAATATCTATACATATTAATACTATATTCTCGAGCATTCATTTGTACACTAAATAAGATATATATAAAAGTTAGTACCCGAGCTGCCTTGGTTAAACGACACTAGTCTCGAGTGCCGTAGGCACGAGAGGCAGTGTAGTTTAAACAGGCAGCGAGGATACTAACAAATTTATTCAATATTCAATTGTTTCGGTTGAATTATACTCATTAAATCTTCTAATTTGGTGTATGCTGTAGATGATTTCATTTAATTTCCAGTTTTACTATATAATCTCACGAAATTGAGATTGCGTAATATATTTCTAAATTTTCTACTAAATACCAGACTGTATATAAGATAAGAATGTTGATTAATGAATAGAGTTCATACTGTTAATATAAATAGAGAAATTACACTCGTCAGCGCATTTATCATCATGAACGAAGCGGGATTGCCGGACGATTTAATCGAGTTTGTTTTGGAAAGTGGCGAGTCACTAGAAGAAGTTGACAACGACGATTGGAGATTTGGGAATGAGGATGACGAATCAGTGGAACTGCTAAAGCATAAAAAGTACTCCGAAAACACAGCCAAAAAATTATTGTACGTTTTAAAATTATGGCACGAGTGGGTTGTTGAAAAGAATAAACGTTTGTACTTATCTACAAAGAAAGTCCCGACAGCGTCGTTTGAACAGTTAACCGTGGAAGAAATATGTCAATGGCTTCCCTTCTTTTTGATAGAAGTACGTAACCAGAAAAAGCAAGAATTTCGAGCGCTCACTTACTTGGAGTTTGTTTTATGCTTGCAATCTCACTGTTCTCTACACAAAAAGGAATACAAATTTCTTCAAGATTCGCGTTTTGAATCTGTGCGTAATTCATTGGACAACGTTATGAAAAAGAGACAAAAGCAAGGTTTGGGGTGTAACCCAAAAAAAGCTGACGTGGTTACTTTTGAAATGGAAAGCTTTCTTTTTGAAAATAATTTTTTTGGATCAAATTCACCAAAACAGTTACTTAATACTTTAATTTATCTCCTCGGGGTGAGGCTTATGCTACGAAGTTCCGAACATCGACAACTTCGATTATCAATGTTTGTGATCGATGAGGATTCTTTTGTCTATAACGAATGGAGTTCGAAGAATAATCCAGGCGGGTTGTCGAGGAAGAATTCTAAGCCGAAAGCCGTAAGAGTGGTGAGTTGCGATGATAAAA
>JAYRBW010092237.1:0-21117 GCA_036023295.1 Invenusta paracnida
AATATTAAAGAAGCCTTTTTAATTAGACATAACAAACCTAGCCTTAACACCCATCTTTTTAATTCGGGTGCATTTTTATCTTTGAAAATATTTAATTAATTTGTTTAAACTGTATTTGTAAATACCGCCACTTTTTATTTCAATTTTTCTCTGTACCTTTCTCCTGATGAAGTCAATTGTATTTGATGAAAACGTTTGAATTAAATATATTTGGATGAAAAAACTTTTGACTTTTATTTTTATTTGGATTTATAAATCTTTCTCGATATATCAATTATTCTTAATCTATGAATATTTCAGTTATGGAACAAATATTATGGATATACCGCTTTTTCTACTATTAGCTGTTTGTAGAGATAAATGTATAAAATTTAAATGACATAAATTAAGAGTTCATTATTATAGTTACTCATATTATAGGTCATTTCGTAAAAAAGTGCCTATTATAAGTTTAAGTTTTTTATAAAGCTAGAAATGTTCCAAAAAATGTTCAGTGTATTTTATATTTACAACGTAAGTGTACATTTGTAAAATATATAAACATATAAATAAAAACATTATTTAATCAGTTAGATATCAGAACTTTCAACAAAGGTTTTAAAATTGGCAGCCATCTTGGTCAAAGCGCCCGACTTCGCATATTTGTGAAAAGAGGAAGTTGTTCTCCGAGAATTTCTTGAAGCTCATCCTTTAGTATCGAAGTTACCGCTTCTTCTGATAGCCTCTAGTCGAGGAAATATGTAACGGTCGCATAGGTTACAGTCAGGAGAATATCGAAAATCTGACATTAATGCTCTCCAGATAGGTACTCAGTAGTAGCCTTGGAAAAATTGTCGTGGACTAGGCGTATGTGTCAGACAACATGAGTCGTACTAAAGATGCATAGAATTGTTTCATGACTCGCAGAAAGTCGATGTATACATTAATTTCTTACGACAGTAGAACATTTTTCGTCGATGTTTACCATGTTTGCTTTTACTATGCAAGATTCGAACTGCAACAGCATGTCTTGGTAAGCATTTACACGCTGTTCTCGATGGTGCTCATTGATGACGTGTGAAATCCATCTGGTATGCATCCATATTTGTTTAAGATTTTCACTTAAGATGCGATAGACCATGCTTTCTGATTGATCAAAAATTCCAGAAAGTTCATGAACAGTTATAGATCATTATCGTCATTAATGGCCTCGTCTACTAGACAAACACTGTCCTTTCTCTGATCACTAACTCTTATTCCACTTCCCCGAATTCGCTCAAAACTGTTTCTGATGTCATTCGGGAGTTGTTCTACAATTTTCTGAAATCTTTGAATATTTGCAGATTCTTCTGGTCATGCAGTAACAAGAATATTATGTATCGATGTTACATTCATGTGTCATTTCTTCTCAGGGTTTCAATTAAAGATGCAATATTTTCTTTATCGAATTCCATTTTACAAATAAGATTGTGATGTGCAAGGCCATTTTTGAAATACTAATTTTTAACACAACGCCACATACTTTAATATGATCAATGGTGGATAGGTTTTCAATATGATATACATATATATGTAAAAATACGCACCTTTTTACAAAATGACCTATATAAGAGTTGGTTATCATATCAATTATGGGCAATTTATTGAATAACTGGATATATTGCAAATATTTATAATAATTAATAGAGATTTCAAAAAGTTAGTATTTAGGTAAATATGATACATATATATCAACTTGTAAAAAATCCTTAGTAAATATATATTAACACATCGTATTATAAACAAAATCTTAATATATTATTACAAATTATAACTGATCATTATCTCTATTGCACAATAAAGATATACTCAATATTTTATATTTTATATGTACTAACTGAATAATATTATTAGCCGGTATATACTTATTTATAATTATATGAAGGATTTTTTTTAACAAATAGTAGAACAGTTATATTGAACTATCTAATATGCAACCCACAATGCAGTGATTTTTTAAATTTATATTAGTTTATTCCAAACATATATATTTTAAATTAACCAATTTATTCATATACATAGTATTCTACCTATTCAGACTACCTATATTTTGTTATTTCCACAAAGATAATAACCATATATTTTACGGATTCTCAAACAGTCACACGTTAATTAGTCGCATAGTGCCCCATAATGGCCAGAATACATTCACAATATGAAAACAAGCTCTATCCTATCTTCTCTCTTTCGGGAAGGATATAAATGACTTAAATAACACATCGAGCTATCGCTTGGTTCATTTCTGCAACCTCATGAGGATTTGTTTCTCAGAATTCCCAATGGAATCTTGGACCATCAATCATTCTGAAAAGGAACTGTGTCTATGTATATATACGAAAATAAATTATGAACTATGGTGTGCTTAAGGTACAAGAAACATGTATGTAGTCTAGGAATTTTGATTTACCTCAAAAATATTTCTTGGTCTTAATCAAGTTTAAAAAACATTTTGACTATATCTCATCACATTAAATTGTGATTACTTTATATTTATATACACTTTTATTAATACAACACAATTGACCTTTTATATATACGATCTATATTTACATATAAATATGTTAGTTTCTGTTTATAGTTATATATAATATATGGTTTTTCATTATTATTTTCATTTCTTTCTTTAATTACTATATTATCAAATACGTGAAACACACCAATAAACCTATACTACATAAATAATAGTGGATTAGTATAATTTAATCAGTAAATATATATTGTTATATATATATAATACTCAGCATTAATATAATAATAATAGCAATTATAACAATAACCATATTATATCCTATGCAAATTATATAGAATGTATAAAAGATATTAGCCCGTATGCATAAAGTTGAGATAGATCTATTGAGATATATCTTGGAGATTGGAGATATATCTCAACTTTATGCATATGGGCTATTGAGTTATTTATATTTAGTTAACTATAATACATGTAATTGAAGAGACAATGTCAGCGCTGTGCAGAGATGTTTTCTCTTCTCTCTCGTTTATATTTCGTCTGTTTCGCTTATCTATACTGCTCTCATCTAGGAAGATTATTTATCACCGTATTATTATTTATTCAATCGACGATTCTTTTGACATAATCATACTTTGTTCAAACTTAATCCTTTAGACGGTCGGTATGCAAAATCCTACACGTCGTCCTACACTATCGTAAGTTCCTAGCTTGGACAGCTGCTCGTAACCTGACAACTATATACAATTTGTCTGTCGAGCCTGCCGTCACTTTCGACCATAGAGGCGCAGCCACTGACGACAAAAATGGCGAATCGTCTAAACGCTGCTCACAGAGCCTTCGTACGTTTTTTCCTCGGGAGCTCACTATACCCCCGAAACAATACCCCACACAGCGCTTCGAGTAATTGGGATTGAAAGTATATCAACATAGGTAACTATCAACCAACGCACTTCAGGAGAGACCTCATCATCTGAGCAGGAGAACGATTCGACCTTTCACTCGTATTGGCTCAAGCACCGACAGTTAAAATGGCATTGTATAGCTCGACGACTCATTCCACTTATACGAGAGCGCTGCTAACGTTTCTTTATTATAATTATTATTTACTTTCATGAATGCAGTTATTGTGGTTACATCCATATGTTATTGTGCCTAGTTGGATACCACTATATTGTATACTATATCCATATTTTATTAAATAAAGCATAACATATTTCTATTTCTATTTTCTGAAATGTAGGTATAGGTAAATAAGTTTATTTTTTTATAGAAATCTATCTACATGTAAAAATATCTCAATGCATTCAAAGAAATCATAAACTTGAGTGTATTTAAACATTACTCAGATGAAATTTTCTCAAATTAAAAAACCATACAAGATATTTTAATATCAAACGTTACTTTTTCAAGCAAATATTTATTTATTATAAAGTAACATCAAATGAAAATGTTATAAGTAGTCGTCCAGCTGACGAGGCATTTAATGATCGCGTTCGTCTTTGAATTTGTAAAGAATAGAATTAAAAACAATAGTTTATGTTCAATTTTACTCCTACTATTTCTACTTTCAAAGAAAAGTTTGTTTTAACATGTACGGGAACAAAATATAGAACTTTATAATAATTTTTAAATAATGTTAATATATTTTTATAATATGTATGCATAATATTTTTCAAATACGATATTAAAAAATGTATAAAAATGTATTACAGTATTCGTAAATATTGATCAAAATAAATATTTTGGACGCATAAAGAAAGAAATTCATTAAATGATAATACTAAAATAGTAGAATGACAAATATTTTGATTGATAAATTGTATACATATATTACAAAGAAAAAAATATATTACAAAAAAGAAATATAACGAAGAATCTGTGTTTACTTCAAATTAATATTTAAGTATATTATAAGTATGGAATTTTGCCAGTCACCGCATACCAGCTATTATTAGACGTGTTTTGCTCATTATGGAGCTCATCAGTAACATGTAAAGTAATTATTCAGAGCCCCAGAAGTACAGTAGAAACATCATAATTGTTTGATCTTGTATCTCGTTTTTCTAATGAAGATTTTCTAGCCATTACGGCAAGTCAATATCACACGAAGATTATTAGAATCAAAAATTATATCCATAAAATCGGAAATCAATAATATTAAGTATTATTTATTATTTAGTAAATATATATAAATATATCTATAATTATTCATTAAAGCATTAATATACAAACATTGTTTTTGAAACGTATAAATATGTCTATATAATAGACATGAAAAAATAAAATGAGCTTTTATAATGTATAGTAAAAACAATTTTTATAACACATGTGATGGTCAGGTTTCAATCATTTTAAATATAATAAATATAATGCGATTACTGTTATTGCTAACATTTCTTATTTTAATTCGTGTTCACTTATTTTTTAAGTGTATAATTTTCCGATTAAAAAAATAATTGCAACAGTTGGGATTGTGTATTTTATCAAACTATAACAATTTAGATGATTTTTTAGATATCTATATACTTTCATAATTAAGCCAAATATATTTAAAATTAAGCTTAAGTACTATAATTTGGATATCCCACAATATATCTATTTATATATTTACCAAATGTACAACACATGTTCCAAAAAACATATTTGCGTATTTTTTTAATAAGTATAAACAATTTCATTATGAAATATTTCTTTACCTGATTGGAAGATTTTTAATATATACAAAAGCTATTTATTGAAAATATCACTCCTTATAGTATATATGTATAATGCTAGAAGCTGTGCATAAACGTTAAATAGGTATACACCTAATGATGATTTAAAATGCTTTAGAATTTATAAATAAAATCCTTATCTAAATCAGTTACTATATAAAAATATGTAGCTAAATGTGTATTACTAGTTTTGCACAAAGAATTATGCATATGTATTTCAAAATTTATTTGAATTAACATATATTTATTTTGTCTGATGGGAATGCTTTATTGCTTCTTTTAAAGCAATAAATTGACCAGAATGTTTAAACTAAGTAAGACATAAAATAAATAGGTATAATGCCAAGTCTGCTTAACTTATGAAGATGCCAAGACGTCTTAAAAATATGGAACTAAAATCTAGAAAAAATCTAGAAAAAATAATTAAGATATACGAGTAGATTTACAATACTAAATGAAAATAAATATTAACAAATATTAATAAATAAAACCAAATAAATCCAAGATAATACAATTCATGTAGTATATTTCGACAATAGTTTCGTTCTAAAGTGGACATCGTCAGAAAAGAAATAATTAATACATTTATACAATAAATAAGGTATTTGTATAAATACAATAAGTACAACTTAGATACTAATAAATGTGAATACAATTCTCTTATACGTAATTAGACCTGTTATACTTTTTAAAACTTTTTTAATTTCTCTTTCTTTTCTCAATTTGATCTGTATTCACACTTATTAGTTTCTAAGCTGTAGTTGTTATATTTTTATATATACCTTATTTATTGTATTAATGCATTAATTCTATCTTTCTTGACGATGTCTACTTTTGGACAAAACTTGTCGAAATATACTTCATGAATTTTTTATCTTGACATTTTTGGTTCTATAAAAGGTTTTCTACTTTACAATATAAACAAATAAATTATGGAAACATATACTTTTAAATATGGATAATGTGTCCATTAGTAAAATACCCTTTTTATTTTAATTTCAAAATTTCATATAAAACTTTTAAAAAAGTTGCATTTTTTACGAGCACCTGTGGATTACTTTGTTTTTAACATTAAGCTGTTTCTACTGTCTTTAAATAAAATATTTTGTATATGATTTACTAAAGTTATTTTTAATATTTTACTTTCAGCTTAATGAAGGAAAATGTTTTTGGCGTGTATTTCAGTGAACTTATAAAAATTTAATTTATTATTTGATATTACAAGTAAGAGAAATTACTTATTTGGTATAATTGATCGTTTTTGGCAAGGGATATTACAAATTGTAGTTGAAAGAGTTTATTATTTACCGTTCCATGCAGACCGAAGTAAGTGTGAGAACGGAGCAGTAACATCCGACAACCATTCCAGACCGCAAGAACTTGCAGCTCCAGTTGCTGAAGAGCCAGCCCCGGTTGGCAACAAAAAGAGCCATCTCTTCAACCCCGATCACCATAATGAGAAGATCCGAGAAGGCCAGATTCAGAAGGAAGAGATTCATCGTCTTCGATCGGAGGCGTCGGTCGTGAAGGACGATGTAGATGATGAGCATGTTGCCAAGGATACCAACCACTCCAATGCACCAGTAGAGTCCCACGACAAAGTTGATCGCTAGAGAGAAGTGGCCACCTGCTGACACATTAGTAGAATGGTTTTCTCTTCCTTCGGTAATATTTCCCAACTGTATTTGCTCGATGGGAAAATTAATAGACAAACCTGTAGTTTTCTCCATCGGTAAGGACATTTATTCAAAAATTTATAATATCTAGGATCCTTAGGTTAATGTGTACAGCCGTAAAATAATTTCAGAACAATACTATAATATAGACGTCATGAAGTCGCTTACCAAACCTTACTCAAGAAAGAAAAGGGAAAATAGACTCGAGAGTTTTGGTAGATAGCTGTTAAATATATTGTTTACCGTCATCAGTAACGTTTGAGGTGCAATGCTACTCTGTTCTCATTGGATAGAAATTTTCTGTCCAATCGGAGATATATATTTTTACTAAATACAATTCTAAACTATAATATTGCTAATGTTTATTTTTTATTTTTTATTTAGTATCAAATATTCTAACAATATTCGAGTAATTTAATATATGTGGAATACAAATTTGTAATATAACTTTAATTCAGGAAAACAAGTCTTTTTGTACGTTTTTCATATATTTAACTAAACAATCAAATGAATTACAATGAATTAGGTACTAAATGAATGACTAATATTGCGGATGTTATGCCTACTCGAGTTGATTTGATACCTACAACATTTTTTTAAATTGAGTCAGAGATTTAAAAACTTTTGAATTTACAATATATGTAAATATACTCATATTTTTAAATAAAATGCATATAAAAATTCGTTGATTACAGTTATAACAATTGATATCTTACTAGCTCCTAAACCGATCTCTTAATTTTAACAAACTACTTTTATTTAGACGCATAAAATGATATTTTACATATAAGAAACTTTAAACTTTAAATTTTACGAATATCTAATATATTTTTTACACTATCTAAGCCACTTTGTAGATTTTTTACAGTCGTTAGATCTTTAAACAGTTTCTTTAATTCAAAAAAATATTGATGTTGATTTTTTAGATTTAATTAATATGTATTGACTAATTGCATAAAGTTTTTAATTTAAAAAAATTGTACTTTATATAATTCTTTAGAGAGTAATGACACCTATTTTATTTTCAGAAAAACATTCTGATAATATATTAAGATTCTAAAATTAGTTGTTATAATAGATTTTGACAAAATTTTATAGGAACATAAGTGTTAAACGAAAGTATGAAATACTATTAACTCATAAAAAGGAAAAATAGTCAAAAGGATATTTATTTAATATTTAAGAATCGAATTATGAAAAGGAAGTTTTGAAATGTCCAAAATAATTAAACCTTCTCTCAATACCATTGATAAAGCTTTCTACAACGGATGGTAGATCTAGCACATCTAATTCTTATTTATATATAAAACAAGCATGCAGTGGTTTAGACATTCTTTGAACATTCATGCCCATCGAAGGTAGCTTTTGATTCTGTGAAGACTTGAAAGACTTTTTCTGCTATTGATATGGGTATTGTGTAATAGAGATGAAGAATCAGTATCAGTTTGACTGAGTGTTTATTTTAATATTTGATTTTTGTTTAAAAAAAAGTTAAATCCCTCACACTTTTAATTTCATTGTCACTATAAGCATATTTCAATTTGGAAAAAATAACAGTTAAACGTATATTATTAATGTCTTTCTTGGACGTTTTTCACTCCTTTAATGATATCTAACAATATGTTTTCAATATCAGCTGCAAAGTCAAATGTATTTTGGTTGAACTGTATTTTTTATACAATAAAAAATCTTCGATGGAGCTGAATTGGTGATTGTTGTCCGTCATTGATTCTTTTAGGCAATCTTTGCTATTTTCATAGACATGAAGGATCAGTTGTGTCAGGCCTTTTCGATCGACATTTTCGAAACCTTGATTTAAAAATTTCGTTATCACTGTATTTATGGTATGTGTCTAAAAGTTGTTGCATTGCAAAGATAGTTTCTTGGGAAGATATGTTTATTGTCTGATGGACACGAGGCAACACTTCAGTTTGCTAAAATACCAAAACATAGTGTTTAAATACGTATCAAATTTTCCTATCTATCATAGTAATTCTCCAACAATTTTCCCATATTCTGCTTTATCATGTTTTCTAACTTCTAACAATGTAAAGTATAATGTATTCCAATTTTCCAAGAGGGCTGTCATTGCTCCGGATTTCAATGTCCATCGGTGGGACAAAAAGCACGTCTCCCATAAGGCTAGATTCTTCTTGATAAAGCTTGATTATTTCCAGCTTCGTGAACTATAGTAGAATTTATTACAATTTCTTGAAGAGCAAGATATTTGCAATGAGCCAAGCAGTGAACATTTAAGGCAAATGTTTATTTTTATTTTTTTATTTTGCTGTTACTTCCTGCCTTGACTTTAGAAAATTGACAGCCTATACTACACTTGTCTTATGCTATTTTGGACATCAAGACCAACCTGAAATCTTTGAGTGAGTGATAGATTGTTAGTGCTGTTGTGTTATCTATACTCACCAAACCAACAAAGTATGCTTGCACTTCATACGTTGGGTTTATGTAGCGTATGCATTTTACTGTAAGCTTTTCGGGGTTACTATGTAGTCTAAAATTTCGTCAGCAATGAGAGAGAATTATCTGGTATCCTTAATAGCAGTGACGAGGTCCCGAAGAATCGTATGGGAGATTTCCTAAATCCTCTCATTTATTATGTCGACTGACTAGTACATTCTTTCCTTCTGCCCAAATTTTATCGACTAGATAGAAAAACTTATATAAATTTAACTCGAACGTAATCAGAATGACCTCTTAAAGGTAGATAGTCATTGACGGAGTAGTTTAGTCTATATGACACTTATTTGTCACACATACATGACACATACTTGTTTTAAAAGAGATTCCAGTATTTTCGTTTGATAAACTTACCAATCAGTGATCAGACAGCCACTGACTTATGTTTGTTAATTGATGGGCACAGTATTTTACAAAAGCTTATTTATGAGTATTGCTTTTTTGTGTCCTTTAAATCATTCTAAAGCCTTCTTCCAATTTGAAAATATCTTTTTTGTCAAGTATCTTTTGATTTTAAAGAAAATGTCATGATTGTATTTCTTTTCGTAGCTAGGGTAAAAACAAAATGAGAGTCACGTCTCTTATACATTGCAAAAACCATTAAAATGATTGAATCAAACTCGCTTGAAAACTACGATTTTTGGAATTCTGGCTTTCTTTGTAGATTTAAAGAACTTATCAAAAGACTCGTTATCTGTTGGTTGGTATGGGACCTGTGGAAAGTAGCGATTTAACTAGAAGATTACATTTGTTGGGTGATTAAAAACGTTGAGTTGAGTAAAGACAAGGGTAGCAGTATACTGGTAGCGTCTGAAGGCGTCATCTGGACATTAGAAACACATTAGGGTTTCTGATTGTCTTTAGGCCCAAGTCAGGTAAAGAGTTCTACTTTAAGCAATCCATAGTCAAATAATGTACAAAATTTTATCATTCTGTTAGTACTTTGATCATATTAATTCTAAAAATGTGCCTTTGCCTATAGAGGTACTTTCTGTTTTATTGAAATTAAATGCTGCTTTTGGTGCTCTATAAGCTATTTATAGAAATTTTGAATTTCTAATAAAACACAGTAGCATTAAGAGTTAATTGCTAGTATATTGGGGACCAGAGCTTTTGATGGGCATGCCTATGATACTGTGTATTAAATTTAGTAAACTCAAGAAATTCCAGTAAAAAAATTATACCTTCACAAATGATCGGAGGGGCCCATGTATATTTAGCCTTCTTTTATGATTATTGGTGGGCTCAAGGCTCCAATCCTACTTTTTTCCTTATTATACCATCTTTTTTATGATAACCATTGCTACAAGTTGTGTGCGTCTTTTCTAGTGATTAAATGCCTCAAATTATGCAACAAGTGATACTTAATGTCCGAAACAGATAGAATGGTCGATATATGTCTATGCATAGGTAATTCATGTTATTACTGCACCACAGGACTAATTTTAAACAGATATTTTCACAAAAATCAAAACAGGAGGAATATAAAAAATTGTTAACTACGTAATATACAACATTGTTCAAAGTATTGTAATAGTTTCTTTTGGAGCATTAAATTTATGTCTATTAATGTTTTTGATCGGATCTGATCCGATTTCTTTTTGGAATGGTGAGCATGGACTGTACCAATTATGATAATATATACTTACATATTCTAACAAATTAATATCAGCTAAAATCGTACATTCACAATGCCACCTACTCATAGTATTTTATAATTTCTGTAATATATATATATATGTGTGTGTAACAATATGTTGTATATGTATACACTATATGTATATACATATGCATATATGTATATTTAAAATTCTATAATTTTTCTTTCATTTTATTTTATTTCCTTAGCTATCTTGTCAACTACACTCCTCCCCCTTCCCTTAAATTGTACCTACATATGGCTATGGTAATACAATTATCATATTATTTTCAATACAATATTATTTTAATTTTTACAATAAGATGGAAGTAAGAAATTCGTATAAAGTTACATAATGTAAAACATCAAAATACAGATTACTTAGGCTAAAAGGTTAAAGGTTAAAGATATTCAATTTGTGAATTGATGGTTAAAAAATGTCCAAGCTGTTTGGTGGCGAGTAATTTAAAATACATATGTTTTAAAGGCATGTATCTCTGTCTCTCTCTATATCATTACGGGGTTTTTATGAGTGTTTGGTTATATATTATTCAATATCTATGAATAAGTCTATATGTACAAGCAGCTGCTGTACATATCTTATGGCTGGAGTTGACGTAGAATACACACTAGCAGTAAAAGTGACGACCGCTGCATTGGAATTTAGCATAATGTAATGTCGCGGAATATTTGTTTATCGGGTTTAATAAAGATGCTTCCAGTAGATATGGAAACTGAGGATGTTAGAAACAGGTGGGTTGGAATAAAATTGACCTAATTAAAAAAACCAAAACAATTACTTTTGATAAAGAAATAAAACAGTGTCAAATATTTAAAATTGTATGTATTTATATATCATTCATCTTTTGTAACTAGATAGTTGAGAAATTATATAAGAGCTACCTATTACTTAATGCTTAACGTTCTAATTTCGACCATAATTTTCCAATTTAGCTTCCTAGGATGTTATTCAATAAATTATTTTACTTCCTGACTAAGAATTTATAATATATTGGCTGAATATAAAACTGTTAGATGGTACTTAGGCTTATTAAATAATTAGATGATTAACAAGCTACTTGCTATTTTATAATTCAGAATACTCTACAAAGATAATAATAATAAAATATTCATTTATTATAAAAGTCCTCAAAATATATGCCAAAGCATGCTTGTCATGTGATTATACATTTACGAAAGAAAAAATATTATGTGTATCGTTTAAGACTGTTACTCACAATTATTTTAAAATCTATATTTTAATTGTTTAACTTTATATTTAACTTTTTTTAATTATAATAGCAAAAAACTTTAGATACTTCAAAACAAAATATAAATTTAAAACTATTGATGAATGTTTCGTGATTTCTTATTGTTAGCATGTTTGTGTATTTCAAGTTTAGTCATTTAAATGATGGCATAAAATATGTTTTTACAAGACGTAAATGTGTAAAGCAGATTAACAATAGATTCTTAGATCTTTAACCAATCATAAAATAATCTAGAAGGTATAATATATTATTATTATACGTATATACTTATTAATTTCTATGCCATAAATATAGGCTGTGAAAGCGAATCTACTTTTTATCTGATTAGAATATGATATCATATTTTGTATTGTAATCAATAAAAAACATCAATGTGTTTCAAATTATATTTTTATCAACATTTAGTTAAAAGTGATAAAATCTTGTTTTTAACTAATATAATGATGTGAACTTAAAAATAAATCACTTTTAGAGAGCAAATGAAAACGATTTGAGATACAAGGATTTAAAGGTATTAGTAAATGACTCGAGGATCAAAAATTACTCTGAAAAACATTTGTTGAATATCAAATTAGAAGAAAGTAGCAAAACAAATGTTACATTAACTGTATCCATTATTTTAATTTTATTAAACATTCTTAAGATAAATGTTAAATGTAAAAATACATTTATATGGTGTAACAAAAATAAATATACCATCGACGAGGAATAATAATTGATGATACATAGAGAGTAACAATAATTAATCTAAGGATATAAGGATTCTTAATAATGCCCAAGTATTGAAATGCAGAAAAGACACATATTTAAGAACATATTGAAACAGTATATTAATAGTCAATAAATTACTATAATCTGTTAGCTATATCTCTTTTACTATTATTTGTAGGCCCTGTAAATTATTTAGATAAGAATGTTATGTCCATTGTTTCAACTTACCAAACAAAATATGCACCCATTCCTCCTCAGATTCCTTTCGTCACAAACACTAAAGTTCTAGATTAGTTTCTTCACATAAGCTCTTTAGATAAGCTCTTCACATTTATTTATACATCAGCTCATAATTTATTCTTTATTAGTCAATACTATTATACTCCACGGATAAGCCTTAATAATATATTTTAAATTTTAACATCAAATCTTTGTAATTCAACATTTTTATCACGTCGGTTATCTTACCTCAAGCATAATTCTAAAATAGAATATTCCAGACTAAACGATGACAAAATATATACATCATAATGCATATAGTAGCATTGTGAATATAGTAGCATAGTGCATATAGTAGCATTGTGCATATAGTAGCAATGTGCATATAGTAGCATTGTGCATATAGTAGCATTGTGCATATATAGTAGCATAGTGCATATAATAGCATTGTGCATATAGTAGCATAGTGCATATAGTAGCATAGTGCATATAGTAGCATAGTACATATAGTAGCATAGTGTATATAATAGCATAGTGCATATAGTCGCATAGTGCATATAGTAGCATTGTGCATATTATATAATGTACTCTTTACTTGAAAATAATTATAATGATTTTTACTATTAATTAAATGTATTGTTAAGTATTAAGTATTAAGTATTACTGTGCATTTGTCATAGATGTCAAGAATAGTACATAACAACAATAATATAATAAATATAAATAATAGTACATAAAAGTGTAACAATAGATATATTTTAAATATATGATATTTGCTGATAACATAATGCTTTTTTGTTAAAGATCATATTAATTTGAAAATTAAGATAACGTGGAACTATAATGACACTAATAGTCTTTTGAATTAACATATATATATATATATATATCAATAATTTATGTTAACATAATAAAAAAGATTTCTAAAGACTATGTATGTATACAGTATATCTTATTTAATCTATATCATTTCTGCAAGCCAATTTCGGTTTAACTATATAATATATATAATTAGGTATACATATATGTTATATATATATATATCAGGGACAACTTAAATCTAAAACGTATATGTATTTAAAATTCATATTATTACTTAGACATATCCCGTAATACTTGATATAAAAATATATACTTTGAAATCCTACGATATAGTGAGACGAAATAACTTACCTTTTCAAAATGTAATCCGGAACTATTTGTTTAGTTTAATATTGATAAGTATAGGTCAACACGAAAAAAAATTCGTTTTTTAAATCCAGTTTTATTTTTTAAATCTAACATTTTTTAATTATTCTATGATACAGAGATGTTTCTATGGTTATGATTATATTCATAAACATTATGTAAATAAAATATGTAAATGTATACATTTTATATACTATAAAAATAAAACTGGATTTAAAAAAAAAACTGGTTTTAAAAACGAAATTTTTTTCGTGTTGACCTATACTAAATTTCTGTTCACTATAAATTCGTGTTGATATAATACTAATGTGATATTTTTAAATAAAGATGTATCTAATATATAAGATGCACAAATTCAAACTAAACTCGTTAGGAATTTTAAAACGTCATATATTAAATATATTCCATGAAAAATTAGGCGGAAAATTGAAATTATATGTTAAGCCTCTTTAATGCGCATTTGTAAGAAAATCTAAATATAAATAAACGAAAGATTATGTACAAAAATAATTAAAAACAGCATATTGAATAGTTACATTGAAAAAATGTCCAAGGTAAATTGAAAAACAACAAAAATGTGTTCCCAGATCCTACAGTTATTTATATCAAGCGACAATGTCAGGCGTTTATAAGACAAATAATTTTTGAAACGCCTCATGACACGTTTTATATATTATTGATACGTCTGTTGACACAAAAAGCCATTTATATTATCTGTTGACCCGGTAAATTCTTTTAACCGGTCTATTGAAACAGTACATTTCTCAGTGCACAATTCACCATAATGTTTGCATGGTCAATAGATTAGTTTTAACCAATTATGTCAACTCTGTGCTATGACTCATTTCGCCATGTTTTCTGTGAAAAGTCACCTTTTCTTATAGATTACTAAGTTTTGGTAGCATTTCATCCTTCTCGAAACATTAAGTGGATACCTTCAAATGTATTCGGCTCATTTCTCAGTGTATCCAAATTAGAAGAGAGATAACAAGTAGCACGGATAGTACATATTGTATTCAGAGAACAATGTGGTTGCTTGAGCGTCTGATATTTTTCCGTTGATAATAAAGGTCAATTTAAAATTGTGTCATGAGGTGTAACAATTAAAGTTAATTATGAGAAGTTACAATTAAAATTAATAAGATAGATTAGTTAGTATATATAAAATTAATTATTTGTTGAAGAATCCAATTTTAATAAATAATTATGTTTTAAAGTAATACTTGGTAGGAAGAAATTAAATTATTGTTTAAGTAATTTAATAAGTTAAAAAAATGAAATATGAAGCGAATATTATAATAGTATTAATTCGATCTTTAAGAACAGTTATTTTAGAGTTTAATTATACGAGCACATCATGTCAGAATACAGAAAATATGTTTACCTATATATACCGAAAATGTGTGTCAGGGTTAGGGGAGATATTACATATGAAAATATGTACGTTAATTTATAAATAAAATATTTTTATAAATAATATCAACATCTATCTGTAAGAGAGTCTTTGTCTGGTATAATATACAATATATAAATAAAAAATAGTTCATTATTATCAATTCTGAAAGCTGAAATAAGATTGTGTACGCTTCAGTAGCAAGATGTGATATAAGTTTATTCTTTATGTTGTAATCAAGAAGGAATAATTCATGTCAATGGAGAATAAAATAAAAACAGTAAGATATCGATTGCTCCTAATGTTTGATTTCAACAAGTATTGAATTAAAAAAACGTCAATTTATACAGTGTGTGAGTACACTTCGAAATAAAATTACAATATTTAGATATATCTCTATCAAAATAAATCAAAGATGTTTGTGCCATGACATAAATGGAGACGATAACAAGTCAAACAATTACGCGATTTGTATATTATTATTGCTGTTTGAAAGTGTGTTATATATATTAAGAGACTTTTATAGAGCTTTTTTAATGTTTCCCAGACTTCTCTATGTAAGTATGATATATAAGTATAAGTATGTATGTAATATTTAGTATCCTACAGAGATAAAATTTATAAAATTAATATAGCAATTATTGTTTTTCTTCAAAATTAAAAAAATACATGTTTGTGGGTTGAGGTAGAATTAAAATTTGATAGACGGATTTATGTAATATGAATTTGATAAAATCACTGGTATAATTATAGAAAAATGTAGAAGAAACATTTTAGCTAGAGATTTGATGTGTCCATAGGCGTTGAACAAATCTATATAAATAGTTATAATTAGTTATTTTGCATGCAATATTTGTTATATGTTTAAATATAACAAATAAAAAATATAGTTACGCCCTATATATGGTCATATCTTATTGTATGCATACAAAATAGTTTCAAAATCACTCTAAGGGTATAGGTGTGATTCTAAACCACAGACTTCGATACATAATAATAGAAATATGTGTTCTAAACACAGGGACATTTTTTCATATACAGCTTTGTCAAACTTAATGACTAAAAATCTATAACATAGGAAAACGTTTATATTTAAAATATTTAAATAATATACACACGTGTATTTATATCTAAACCTAAGAGGTTGTTAGCTCATGTGAGCAACCTCCGTACAGTAAGTATATTAGAATAACACAAGAACAGCCATTTTTTCAACAGCAACTATTTAAAAACTAATTTAATTTTTATCATGTAGCGCTGCACAAATTAATCAGTTTGCCAATTTTAATCGTCATAATTATTATAGAACCCGAGATATTTAAGTGCAAATAATATTTTTTTCGTAATTATTCTTCTTCATCTTCTAATTCTTATATTCTTATTCTTCAGACAGAACAACACCCACTAAACGTCAAGCGATTTTTATTATATTTTGAACATATATTGGAAATGTCACGGAGAAACATGATATTTTACCTAGCAACCGCTGTTAGGGGCCTAGGGGCCCATAGCAACCATTGTTTTCTATCTAACACGTTATAAATAGCTCATTTTTAGCGTAAAATAGACGGCTACCTAGATGTGTTTTGCTAGAACAAAATTTATATTGTTAGGATCAACGTGAAAACTAAATGCAAATAAGGTTGGCTCTTTTAAAAACTTACAAACATAATGTTATACTATTTGTCAACAAAATTATATGATTTTGCACAAAATAACAGATAAAAACGAAATTTAGCTATACTTATATTCCCTGATATATTCGTGTGCATACATTTATAGCATCGACACGTCATTTATATACCTATATACATTATATGTTACAGCTGGAAGTTTAAATATATGAGTGTAAATAACTGCTCTGTTACATATGCATATTTTAATTTAATAATATATAAATTATGCATATTATTTAATATGCCTTAATAGGGGGTTATATTTGTTTCGCTTCTCTAAAAATAATGCACGGCTCAGATTAGCAACATTTTACTATGGAGTTTATCTAAACTATAATATAATTGCGTGACCGGACATTGGAGTTTATCTAAACTATAATATAATTGCGTGACCGGACATACCTTTACAATTATATATAATCAAATGCCACATAAAATTGTCTATTAATAATGTATTCAGCAAAATATTGTGATATAAATATAAGCCAAAAATGGCAAAAAGTGTGTTGGTAACTCGACAGTGTACTAAATCCTAATATCCTAATATCCTAAAATCTAAATTCTAGATTTAAAATTCCAAAGTGTGTAACTTGCAGCTTTCAGAACTCCTATATTTAGAAGTTAGAATTGCATTAATTTAAGATAAATCATAGCCTTTAAATAAATTATGTATAGATATTGTACATCAACATCAACATGTTTGATGTATAATACAATATCTATGGAATTACCTAAACTTATCACTGTTTACAATTCTCCGTAGTTTTACTTTCGAAGTTTTGTCTGGATGGTAGAAATGCTCCTGAGAACAAATATTTTTTTGTAAAATGTGCTTTAAAATTTAAAACAGTTGTTGCTTTATAGATTGTAGTAGTATAGATGGAAGGAGTGCCATGGTCACAAAGACCCCCCCCCCCCTCCCGACCAAATCGAGCAAGACTCCAACCAATGATACGCCTGTAATAGTATTATCAAATGGAACGCGCGTGTCTGTTTTCGCTCATTCTGCTTTGCTTCGCACTTGTATATCACCTCCTCTCCTCACCATGCAATACACCGACAGTGACTATGTCGAATTTGTTCATTTCCTTACGATCTCTTCAGTATAGATGAATCACCTAATTTTCCTTCTACACACCATGCCCCATACCAACTTTCTCCGCTGGATCTAACTACAACATCATCAGCACAGCCCTGCTCTAAATCAACCCCACAGGATGTGTCTACCCAGCCCTGCTCTACCTCGATCCCGCAGGATGTCTCTACCTTTTTTTCCGGTCTCGCAGAACGTTTTTACCCATCCATCAGCACAGCCCTGCTCTACCCCGACTCCTTAGGACATCTCTACTCGTCCAACTACATCATAAGCACAGCCCTGTTCTGCTCCCGTCTCAACGTTTATCAGCGGCCAGTGCGCTAAGAAGATGAAATCGATAAAACAGTTACATAAACATAGACGTTCATGCCAGCCCGATAGCATACCTCCAATAGAAGACTATCAAGATGATACAGTTTCTCGATACTGCGCAGCATCCTCCTTTAATGGAGTACTACGTTAAATTCGATTCGAGCCAAGAAATCCCCCTGTCCTGCCTTCAGATTTTCTGTGTTGTTGTTGTTGTTTCTCCCTCGCACCCATTTTTTCAGATTTTCTCGCTGACATCAGCGGACTGATTGAGGAAAGAATCACTACCCTAATCAATGGCTGCATCGAATGCAAAGTCCACTCAGTCCTGGTCTTCCGCATTATCCAAGTAGACCCTCACAGCAGTGAAATCTTACTATCAGAGCAGCAATTCTTCTCCCTCCCTTCGGAAGTTGTTAACACGACAACTTTTTTCGACTACATGTACCATGGTCTCTTACGTCTGGTTGAAGATTTTATCCAGAACGGTTCCAACTGGATCATCGAAACAGTAGAGTGGTTCGATATTCGGATCGTGAGGTACCATTCCATCCTTAAGAGACGCGAAAAGAGTTTCACCGAGTTGCCTCCTAGACTGAAGGCCAAGCAAGCTGTAGTGAACGTGGACAATGGGATATGAGAGGACTGCTTTAAGTATGCTGTCATATCGATACTACACTATGAAGATATCGAACACAGACAATATCGAAGCCGTCCCTCAGCCTACAAAGAGTGGGAGAACGAACTCAACTTTACCGGACTGACCTTCCCAATCACTGCCGTTGACATACCCCACTTTGAGCGCCATAACCCCGGAATCTTCATCAACCTACTTGAGTGGGAGGAGGACAACGACGACCACCCAGTTAGGATGTTGCATGCTTGTGGCTACCCACAACAAGAGATTTATGGGGAGAATGACCATGAGCCAATACTCATCAACGTTCTGACTTACCATCGTGATGAGGATCACCCGACACACTAAGTCGGAGTGATTCATATCAATCGTCTTCTCAACAGCTGCAAGAATACACAACAGACAGATAATGCATACAAGCACTGCGAGCGCTGCCTCCAGCCCTTTAAGAAGGGAGAATACTTGGAGAGACACAGAGAGTACTGCTACACCGGCCAACCCGAAACCCTCGTCCCAGCTGTAGACAAGTGTTTCCACAAGTTTGAAAAGTGGCAAGCCATTAAACGCTTTCCCTATGTCGTCTATGCAGATATAGAAAGCTTTTTTGAAGAGGATACAGACAGGCCTCCATCCAAAACTGTGACAGAAAGAATCACCCACAAGGCAGCCGCCATCTCCTATCTCCTTGTAACGCACCCAGACTTGAAGGCTCCATCCATCCCCGAACGATACAAAGTTTTTACAGGACAGGACTGTATTTAAGATGCCATGGTATCTCTTACCAATCTTGCCAAGGAAGTTTTTGAGTGGAACCAGGAGCATGGGAACCAGAAGGTCGTCATGACACCGAGGGATATTACAGAGCACTGCATGAGGAAACGGTGTTATATTTGCAACATCGAATTCGATAAGATCGATCCGACAAAAAAGCGCTGGAGAGTCCGAGAACACGACCATCTTACTGGTAAGTTAAACTTTTTCTCACTAATTTCCCCCATATCTCTCTAACATATATATTTCTCTCACTCTTCAGGTGCATATCGGGGCGCGGCCTGTCAGGAGTGTAATGGGAAGATGAGGCTACGAAACAACTTTCTCCCAGTCTTTTTCCACAACTTCCGGGGCTATGATTCCCACATCATCTGTGCAGAGGGTCTTGGGAATGTGGCCGGATGGGAGGTCTCTGTTACGCCCAGACAAAGAGCGCTACATGACGATAGACGCGGACTTTACTATAGAGCCGGATATTATCAATGACGGGGAGGATTAGCGCGTGCGGACAATGAAGATTGGATTCCGGGACTCTCTACAATTCATGATGTCCTCCCTTGACTCTTTGGTAAGGAATCTCTCTCCCAAGCAACTGACTCACACCCGTAGACTTTTCAATGATGACGACAGTTTCAGCAAGATCGCTCTTCGCAAGGGGGTGTTTCCCTACAGTTACCTCACTGGCCACGATCGATTGAAGGAACGTACACTACCACCGCAGGACGCTTTTTACGACAATCTCTCTCAGAAGGAGTGCAGCCCAGAGGATTATGTACAGGCCCAACTCGCTTGGGATACTCTTGGGTGTCAGACTCTAAAAGACTATATGTTGGCCTATCTCAAGCTCGATG
>JAYRBW010092248.1:0-43963 GCA_036023295.1 Invenusta paracnida
CATCCGTTATATTGGTACTTTATGAGATAATATCAAAGATATTATATGAGTGATATATTATAATATCAGTATAATATACTTGGATAATATGGCGCATAAAGGAATCATTCGTTATATTTATATCAGACATTTAAATAATAAACTGCAGGATAAAAATAGTATTTCTTTTGGTTTTATAATCATTCAAAATTGGATCATATTTCTATTTTACCACGCTGAATTGTATGTAGCAAAGTGGTATAGCGGTTAGAGCGTTGGATCACAGTCAGTCGGTAACAGGTTCGGTAAATATATATACATCACTAAATCCATATACAAATTATTTGGATTTTAGACATATGACCGTTGATCAAATATGATGGATCTAGCCGTTAGATTAAAGGTTTTAAATATAACGGATAATATAACGGCAAAGTTGATCAAATATAACGGATAATATAACGGATTATTTTTTTAGTGTGTACTTATTTTGAAAAAAATATATCACACAAAATGAGCTCATATTTTTTAAACTTGCGACTAATTTATGTCAATCAAATTAATATAAATAATTTAAACTATAATTATGTTACATGTGTATCGCTCAATTGGCATTATTTATTCAAAGTTTAATTATTATCATCTGCAGAATACTTTGATGCAGCATTATCGAAAAGGACTTGAAAAGTTCTTTTGACACGACGGTAACTATCAATTTTCGGTAGAAATCCATCGGGGCAGAAATCCATATTAATTATATATTAATTATAAATTACTGTTATTAATATAAACTCAATGAATTAATTAAAGGTAAGGGAATTTCAGCACTATATATTTTTACCAGAAATTGAAGGATTATCATATTTATTTCATTAATTTTTTGCGGATTCCATAAGTATATATTAGAAATATTTTCGTTAAAATAATTATTAATAATTATTTTAATTAATTTTGAAAAATCTTTATTCAGTATGACCGAAATAAATAGGAAACTACAAAAATCAAATTATATGTGTTATGTTTCAACCACAGATAGTGTACTATATCACTAAAACAGGTGATTTAATGTATTGTACAATATCGATGGTTTCAAAAAAAACTTTAAAATGAATTTTATCAGATCTTTTAATTTATATATATATTATGTTTTTAATTGTACACAATTATCTAACGTATATGACAAATATTTACAAATTGAGTATTGCACATCATTTATATAAAATAATAGTGTAAAACTTTTTGAATAATAAATGTAAATAAATAAGTAAATATCTTCCAATCAATTATTAATTCCAAATAGATATTTCTTTAATATTAAACAAATGTTTAGTGTAAGTCATATAATATATGTATACAAAACTAATTATATACTAACGTAAATCTTATAATTAATTTAATAGGGATTTTATAATATGATAAAATGAAATAAAATTTTTTCTATCAGTCATAATCGTATGTGACGTCACTTTAATAAAATATTACTGTATATACATTTTTATTATTGACAGGATTTTCATTTTACCGTATTTCAGTTCAGTCAATTTTCATATTCTTTTTCATTTATATATCCTATTCCTATTTTAATTATATCCTCTCTCTTTTATATTTTACTTTTATTAATAATTATTATTTCAGAATACTGTGAATGTACAAAAGCAAGCTTTTTATAAAATTAAATAATTTTTTAAATATTTTTTTATAAATTTATACATATTCTACTCAAATTATTCGCATGTCTTATATTTCTTTCAATGTTAATTGCAGCTCAAACGCGTTAAAATTACTTTAAAATGATATTTTGTGTCAAATCGATATTTTATGGTATAATAAATATGATATATACGTTATTCGTTTTCTATGACTTATTAAACTATTTCTCCTTAGTACATAATATAAATGCATGTCAAAAACATGTAAATATCCATAAATCTAAAATTTATATATTATAAAAAATTGCAGTGGAGTAAAAACATATACACAATGATTTATAAGCGCAAGTTAAACAGAAAAATTAGTTCCTAAAAATCACTTCCTGTCCACAGAAACGGCGTTATTATATATTGTGAAAAGTAAATTTCTTCCTTTTTTATAAGCTCCTTCAAGTTACACACCTATATATAGGTTGTAGGTATATATTTATTCTATTCAATGTGATAACGCGTTGTATTTCTAATACATAAAACTATAAATACATTACTTTATTTTGGTTCTATACCTAAAATCGGGCTATTAACTTTCGTAAAGTCATGTTCTTTTCAACTACAACCTCAACGATCAATGTCCATAATATGGTAGCATATATATAACTATAAAACAACATATAATATGAAGGTAAATTGGTTTTATAATTCTTTCTGTGTGATCATATATAATAGGTATTTAAATCTGTGAAAAGATAAATTTTAACATTAAATACTCGTATTGCATGGATAATATTTCATTTATATTTTAGTACAGTTATAGAAGTTTAAAGAAAAGTGTTATAATAAATATTATCAAAATATAATTTGAGACCTTAACAATCACAGGTTTTAAAATATAAGTTAAAAGTGATGTCGAGGAAAATTTGATTTAGAGTATACTATTGATTTTGTATATTATTAAATTTAGGGGTAAATAATTCAAAATTTGAAATAATTGAGAATTTTTTTGTAATTATAGAATATTTTGCAGATGTGGTTCATATCTAGAACAAGTGGTCAAATAGTAATTTTACCTTTAATTTAAAAATCAATAAAGTTGAAACCGCTATTATTGTACTTTATATCATAAACAATATCTTCATAATTATTATATGCGTTTCCTACTTATATGTGAATATTATATATTATATATATGTTCATATAGGCGGTTTGTCATAAGCTGTATTTGTCATTAAATGCCGTTTTTTACCTTATTATTCAACAAAATTTATCAATCGTATTCTTTTGGATGTTATACAAGTTGAATACTAAGTAACTAAGTATGCTTAACAAGGCAGTACCTATATATCACCATTACAAGTTATAAGAGATTATCAGTTTAAAGATTAATTCTTACAATAAACTTGAGTATTAATATATTCTACATTTCACAAATTTATAATACCCATAATTATATTACTATAAATACAGCATATATATAGTAGACAACAAAAACTAGAAAAAGTAAATATAGAGTGTGTCGAAATTAACTTCGATTTTTCAATCTTTTAAAGATAAACATTTCTATGAAATGGCTTGTAAATATAAATACAAACGAGTTGAAACAATTAAAATCCAAACATTACAGTTAACATAATAACTTTCATTATTAATAAATGAGTCAATATGTGTCTTCTTTTTTTCGAATGCCTTTTTCATCATTTCTGAGGTGAAAAACTGCAGTGGTTTAAAAACGGTTTTGAGGTCGGCTTTGTTATCAATATCCTCCATCCTTTCTCGTTATGATTCGAGGCGTGAGAAAACAAATCGATTGCAGAGGTTTAGATCGGGACTATAATATGCCGGCTGCTTCAACAGACGAATATTACTCTGAACCATGAAATTGGTAGTGAGCTTGTAAACACATGGGGCTCTGCGTTATCATGTTCATGGAGGGTCATATTTTCAAAAATTTACCAATTTCACAAAAGAAGTTGGTGAAAGAAGCACTGTCAATATTATTGTCAACAATTTTGGCCAAATAAACGCCATTAAGACTAACAGCAACAATGATAAAGGAAAAGGAAGAGAGAAGAACGAAAAGGATTTAACCTGATTTTATCTACAGAAAGACTAAGAGACTTTAACATCATCATCTACACTGGCGGATCGGCCAAAGAAGAAAGATAAAAAGAGGAGCAGCAGTTATTGTTACCACAGGAGATGCAGAGAATTCCCTAATCATAGATTGGATAGCCAGACCAGCAAGAACCCTGTGCTCGTCATTCCAAGGTTAGATGGTTGCACTGAATAAAGTACTCAAGTTTCTCAAAGAGAACCCTAATTTATGGAAGAAGGTTAGAATTAAACGATAGAAAATCTAGCCTATAAAGACGCTAAAGAATGTCAATAGAAGAAATAACCACCTAATTTCGAAGGCCCAATACTACTGAGAAGATCTGAACAACAACGATAACTCCACAGATCTAGTATGGGTACCTACCGAGCCACTGTGGCCTGAAAGAAATAATGAATTGATAAGATAGCCAATGAAGCAGTAAATCCAAGACCAGAAAATGTGGAATGTACAACGACGTGGCTAAAGCATAGAATCAGGAACAGTGGATGAAAGACTACATGGACCCACGAGAGATGCAAGAGGGTGTATGGAGAAGGAGGGGTGGGGTGAAACATAATAAAGTAGATGACTGGGAAAAGAGTGATGCTATCAGTTACAGCAGGTTGAGGATAGGACACTCAATAGAAATTGGAAGCTATACAGAAAGAGAACCGGACGATAAATGTAGATGGCGTGAGGAAGAAAGTGAGAATCCGGGCACATTCTTCTCAGATGCCTTAAGAACGAAATGTTCAGAATTGAAAATAACACCATGAAAGAGGCAGACATGAGCAGAATTCCGAAGAAAATTCTCGGAATGTGGAAAGCCTTCAAGAAAAAACCGAGACCAGGTGCATAACAACAACAACAACAATAGCCATGACTTTATAGGCTGAGTAGTAAGTTTTCTGGGTGTTTTCAGTCCATTTAATCAGGAGCCATACATGAACCAATATTAGTCCTGGGAGATATTTTACTGAAGAAAAAACATTTCTCATCGACGACTAGTAAATTGTTTAAGACTATATGAGATCTGAATGCAGCCTGCATAGATAGTTGTATATTTTTCACTCTTACAACGACAATTTTCTTCTGGGGGAGTATGTGATAGGATTTTCAAAAGGTTGTGGAAGTGCCCAAAAATTACCCCAAAATTCATCATCCGTATTCTTTCCAAATCAGAAGATAATATTCGCTTAACCGTGCCATGTGATAAATTCAATATTCTGGACTGATCTCGAATAGATATATGTGTTGTCAATTTCAAGAGCTTCTTCCACTAATGCTATTACATTTTGCCGGTTTCCACTAACTGGTCAACCATGACCACGTTCACGTTTAAAGCCAATTCTAGAAAGCTATCCTTAATTTATTTATCGATTTTCCAAATGTGAAGTCACTGACAACATCTTTGGGCTTTAAAGTTTCAATAATGCTATGTATTTCAGTTGAAGACATTTCCTATTGTTACAAAAATTCCTCCAAAAAATCTATTTTTTGCACATATATTCCATATTTTAAATGTTTATCAAATTTGTTAAATTAAGTCAAATATACTCGTAAATATAATCTATAAATATGTATAAATATATAGGTTCATATTGATTATTTGATTTTATAATCAATATAATCATATACATAATATGTGTAACAGATGAAATATCTACAGAAATATTTATAATGCCTCCATTGTACAAATATTACTCGTAATAATGAAATAGAAAGTTAAAAACGAAGTAAATTTCGATACAATCTTGATTATTTGACCTAAATGAATAGAATATTAAAAAAAATACGTTATTGCTATTTAAAAAATCATTATTTATTGTTTTTGATTTGAGTATTATATTCATTATTGGTAGGTATATTTTAAAAGTCTATTAATATAATACCTACATTGAATATTCTAACATATAATATCGCACTGTATATATATTCAATATTTTGTTTTTTATCTACATTAAACGACGATCAAACTTTTAAAAATTATCATTATACGCTGTTAAGAACTTTTGATGTTTTCTATTTATATCGCTCAGGTTTTTCCATTAAAAATATTTATTATTTCAAATGATGTTCTTTTTATTCATGTGAATAATTGATAAAAACGAAAAAAAAACTGACAGTATATTAACAGATATTTCGGTAATTGTGATAACCGAATTATACTTTTAACAATTATATCTGAACCTATATGCATTTTTTGTTAAACCAATCCCGTATACATAGGCAAGAGGGTCGTATAAACGAATGCCCTTTTAGAGAAGGTGCCATTTAATTTTTGGAAATGTAATTATGTTATATGTGTGACAGATGTTATATAGAGTAATTGTTCTCCGTTATTATAGAGTACAATGTTTTAGTTTTGAATATAGGAAGCGGTCGGTCACTGAGCCGGAAATATTGTATAAATATTATAATAACTAAATTAAACTATATTATTATTATTTTTTAATTCGTAGGTATATAATATGTAAAATAATCTAAAAATAATTTCTGACATTAAAGATTATGCTGCCATTTTTTGATAAAACGAATATTCTTTAAAATAAAGCTAGCTACTAAGCCGGCTTGGAAATTTCTTGTTAAGTTAATTTATATATATATAGCTTAAAATTATGTCATATGATACTAACTATATATATACGTTCTCATTTTAGATATTTATTGAAAACCATATTTAATTTTAAACAGAAGTCCCACAATATACTTTACCAGGATTATTCTTCCATCGGAAAGCCAAATAAAAATGATTTTGCGTTCAGTTATCAATATACTTGTACAGCTTATACAATGCAATGGGATTTATAACAACATTTATAACTTGTTCACTTAAACTGAAAGAATAATGACCAGTGTTTGTAGACTTATTCAATGCGTTCCATGACGGGAAAGCATAATTTCAACGACAGTTCAATCACGTTTATGATCTTATACCATTTCTAACTGTAATCTTATTCTTGGCGTTCTCATTTCCAGGCACTCGACTCGTATATCTGAAAAGTGTCTCTTGACAGGTTTATTCGACGGAAAATATCTAAAAAAACATATTAAATACCAACTTTATATGGCATATTATAGTAGAACAGACATTCAAATAGGACATTATTTATTAATTCACGCTGAAAAGAAAGTATATGTTTAATTTCTAACAATTTCAATTTCTAACAGTCATGCAAAATTATAGACTCCATATATTTCTTTCTATATAAAAGATTTCTAATATTAACGAAACAGTAGAAATATTAGTTTTATAACTAGTTAAATGAAAAGTCAATCACTATATACAGACCAACAAAATCTTTCAATAATAATTTAATTACAAACTTATTCTCTGAATAAAATGTAGTTAATCAACCTTTCACATAAAGCAATCTCTTCAACGTAATAAAAATTATGCATTACTTAAAAACACAAATTTTAATAGCAAACATTAAAAATAAATTATTTTGTTTAACTAACAACGATGATATTAAAATATTTAAAATATTTTGTGATATATTCGAAAAGCGTTCTCCCATGACATCGAAAACAGCCCCCTTAACTGGGGAAATTGTATAATTCGGTAAACATTAGCTGACTTTAGTGATGAAATATTCAGCTGATTATGTTTGGCCTGTAAATGAGGCCGTCGAAATGAAAGGCTTTATTTAATAAGCTATATTTACTCAGAACCGAGCGATATAGACATTTCAACCGTTCGTGTGCTGTATACCATATACAAGCCCCCATAAACTCTTCAGGAATATTAATAAATTGGTATATTTTGAGATGCACAGCCCAAAATATTATACTCCTTAGCTAAAAACCATATTATTACACACCACAGTATAGTATATTGTTTGTCATATACGACGTTTAGTTCATGCGAGTAGCAAGCAAGCTCCTACTAGTCTTGTTTTTTCTTCCGTAGTATTATAATGCTGTGAAGGATCTCTCTTTCTTTGAGGATAAGCAAGGGATCCACGTCTGTAAATTCGATTGAGATTCAACCCAACATGTCCTCATGGTCACATAATATACACACCATCATGAAGACAGCTCAGGTATATGTAGTATTTGAGTGAATTAGTGGGGATAGAAGATGGATGAGGGCGAATATTATATTGTTCCATCCCGAAGTTGTCGGTAGAGAACAAAGTGATTTTACAAGCTCAAACGCATTGTTTATCTGCTAATGTCGTGTTTGTTTGTTGTTCAATGTCGATTCCTTGTCACATGTAACATGCTCTCATCTTACCGACAACTTTTTTTTCTGATACTTGATTCCGAAATACCTATACCTATTCTGAAAGGTAAACCCGGTTGCAATTCTTGAAATGGTTGGAGCCTCAGTTTTACTCATCTAAGTCAAATATGAAAACTAATTATACTTTAAACTATAAAAGCACGATTTTTTGCTTGTTTTAAATTGATAGTGTGTTATAGATATACGACGCACATATTACAGAATCATAAAGATAAAATTGAAGTTTTATTTCGTTGGTCAAGAGAAGTATATCTCCCCGGAAAGACAAAATTATCTTAATAACCAAAGTCAACTTTCTGTTTAATATGTCCTACACAACTAGGTATATAATAAACACAAAAGGTTAATTATTCTATCGTATATACTCACGGAAGACGTTCGTAAAATTCGGATAACAAAAAAATCAGTATCCTTTCGGTTCAAAATTTTCTCATACTTTATATATTCTTTTGAAGAATAGGTACTCCACATATAATTTAGGCGCTCGATTAACTTTCATCTTTGTTTTTTATCTGAAAATCTCTACTTCGCTCTATTCCTTTCTTCCAAAAGTAGGAAATTTTGTACGGTTCAAGTGGCTCAGTGTACACAAAGATACACACACCACCTATTCCTATATAACACCTCTTATACAACAACAACTATACTACTAAAATGTGACGCTGCTATACTGCTCCATAGAAGAGAAACCCCAAACAGGTTCCCTTTCGAAAGTCACCCTCCGCTACCTGGCATATCAGCTCAGTCAACGCACGAATCCCTAGCGGCATCGTCAAAGAAGCGCACACAATTTTGCTTGGTGTTTGGGATACCATAAGTGGCTCTCTTTATACTTAAAAGAGGTATAATATCGTCGTGAATGAGAACGATATCATACCACCAAGTGATACAAAGACAAACGCCGACTCTCTACAAATTTCAAAATTCTCCCCATTTAACTTTTAACATACGCTCAAACACCCCTTCAATTTGCTGTGAAAAACACACTTTTTTACTGCTTCATTGTATATAAAGCAGCTTACCTAAGCGTCCATGCGAAAGATGGTGTTACGGTGGCTTTTTTCTGCTCTTATAACTGTAATATAGTTTCAATTATACCCGAAAAGGGGCTCCCACTTATCTTTTCCGTTTCTCCTCATGATTTTTTTCTTCGTCTATACCGGAATATATTGATTTATGCGCGTATGTTCGTAACAAAATTCACATTTGGCAAGTGTTCAGTTAGCAATTAAAAAATAATCATTATCTGATTTTTTGCGACGTATACAAATTTACCTAATTGAAATCTGTTGCTCTCACTCAGTAATACTAAAATTAATCTTCAAATTACTAGACTTGGCCGCCTGATGACTATATAATATTATAGCCTTACTGAACTACAAAAAGATTCTTGAACTCATTTTCCACATTATTAAGTTTTACATAACTATATTAATTAATTAACTGCAGTAATTTAATATCGAATTATAAACTGTAATTATGGCCTAGAAACGAAACTATACAATTTTATATAAACTATTATATTTTCGTCTTAAAGGATCAATTGAAGAAACGTTTAATAAGTTAAATAAGTATTTTTTTACATCCCTTAATATTTTAGAGTATAGATGTACATTGCAAGCTTCAAATAAATTTTTTAAATCATTAACATATTTTTTAAACACATTTCAGACGGCTTTAGATCAACATTTTAAATTTCGACGTTTGTTCATATGGAGACGTCTATTATATTTGTGTATGTATTTACTTTAATCAATAAATTAAATCAGTAAAAATAGGTTTTTCGCCGATTGCTTATATTCAGCATGTATATGATATAAGTCTCAGGACGTATGCACAATAATACAAACTAGCAGTTTTGTCAAATTTCTGAGGTAAAGACTTATTTACAGTGGCTTAGATGGAACTGGACAGATCGCTTGCAAGTATATGTGCGTTGCGAAATCGTCATAATACCCCGAATATATCCGATGTAATTGCAGACTTTGGTTCACTTTGAGATGTTATTAGAGTGAGTTACTATTTGTACAAACTTTCTCTAACTTCCCCCTTATATATACTAAATAGTATTCCTCCTTCCTCAACTCACCAACACCATCATATTTTCTCTTTTTTAGGAGTCTTCCAAAGTTTAGATATAATTGCATGCGCAGGAGTCAGTATACCGGAGACACAAAAGCAAGCCGAATAAATAGACAATATATATATTTGACTAACATATATATGTGTATATGCCAAATATTGTCTTCACAAAAAGAAAAATAGGGGGGGGGGGGGGTTGGAGGAATAATGCTATATGTTGAAACAAAAACAAAAAGTCCCGCGAAGATTAAAGACGATGAAAAGGCGAGATATGAAGATGAACCAAAATTCGTCTCGTTATATGGCCAGAGTTTTTAGTATTTTCTCGATGGGAAATTGGATTTTAACGGATCATATAATACACATATATTATATATGTGTGTGTGAATATTATATGTACGTTATCTGTGTATATATATATATATGTTTAATACATAGATAACGATAGCCAGCGGTATTTATATATATCCGAATATGAAAATGGTTACTTTCATCTGTACTATATAGTCACATCAAACCGATTTATTGTGTATATATAATTAGGTAAGACTAGATTGCAGAGTCCCTATATTTTTCTGTTGACTAAAGAAAACATTTATCTTTAAGTGCATATGGAGGATGTACGTTATATGTACTTATTTTCTTTATGTTTGGAATTTCAAAATATTTTGCAGAAAATAAAAGAAATCTTACATTTATTCTGAAATATAATCATCAACAATTTACATTGACAACTGACATCTTTAATTATATTGCAAATTTTGACTTATATTTGTCAACTATTAATAAGAATAGTATTGAATTGAATCTATAAAGTATACAATAATAGGGAAAGTTTACATATTATGCTGGAAGGATTCTAAAATAGTTTTTGTTCATGATAATTCAAAAATTAAACAAATTGAGAATTTCGATTTGATCATGATCATATTTTCTTTATGATCATATTATATTGCCATATTCTTTTTTTGTTGTATGTAAAATATAAAATATTTGTAATCTAGTTGAAATTTAGCACATAAATAAATCAAAATTGACGTATCCATTAAATTTTTCTGATTTTAAATATTTTTTAATTCACCGATAACTGTTTATGTTTTTTTTTTCTATTATAAGATTATAACTATTTTTATAAATTCAAGTCAATAATTATACTGCTCACATAACTCTTAAAGAGTTAATGAAGCAAATCAGCAAATATAACGATATTTATATATACATTTATTAAGTAAGATTAACCATTATAATACATCAATCTGCAGTCAAACGCCTGCCAAAAGGGACAAACATTTATCAGTCTAAGGTGTCAGAACTTCTGCTTTTGGGAGTCATGATTGCACTAGTTTATTATACTCTATAAAATAATAACAAATATATATTAAACACCAAAGAAAGTCTGTGAAAAACTGTGAATGACTATAGGAGTATAGCAGAAAAGAAGAAAAAAAGAAGAGAAGGGGGAATGGTGAGTTATCGGAATCGTCGGCGGCATCATTGCAGAACTAGACTTAGTATTAGAAGTCTAAAAATAAGGAATTATGATTGGCGCAACTGATTTTTTTACAACTCATGCATCTTGAAATCTCTCAATTGGTGCATTCGCATCTACCTATACCTACAATTTACTTGTAGCGCGTCGCTCTAAAAATATTCTCTAACTGCCTACTTCTACTGTTGTTCTATTTTTTATATAAATAAATTTATAATCAACAAGGCAGGCAGAGGGGCTACTTATCGTCTACTATATAATTATCTCCATTCATTTGACGCCTCCAGTACTCCTCAGTGAACATGCTATGACCACATAATCTCTAGTAGAACTCTGAAGGAAGCTGACGTTCTCCCGCCTGCACCCTAGATTTCAATTGCACCATATATCTCTTCTTGCTCCTATACATGTGGTTTACACGAGAACAAAACATAAAGAGAGAAGACTAAAACCTTACAACAAAAACCGCGCACTCTTCTCAGAGACTTGTAACTTGCTGCAGTGTCCCATCTTGCCAGCAACGTCGTGCCTTTTCCCACATCTAGGCGAGCTCCTCTTCTTTTCTCTGAAGCTTCCCTGCTTATCTTCAACGGCGCAGTGCAGAGACGTGCGCCTGCATACATCAGGCTGACTTCTTTATTGTTACTTTATAGTTTTAATTATTATAGAAAGAGAGAAAAAGACTGAGGAAGGTATACTTCGATCTTTGCTCATCGAACAATATATATTTATATATCGACTTACAATCATAACGACTCTTGTATAAATACATATTTTATACATAAACCTGCACATATCTTAACATCGAACTGCTGCATACTCAGAATAATCACCCAGCAATCAAAAGATATTTTTACTCAAGCAACTGGATACAAACGACTGCACAATCCGGTTGATTGAAACGACTTGACATCGTAAGTAAATCCATCTTTATTTCTACTTAAAATGTTTACTATAAATAATACTCATGAAACAGATACAAAACTTAAATAAAATTTAAAAATGGTTCGTATTTAATAAACAACATGTACTTGTTACATTTTACATTTTATTTTTTCATGAGATATATTTAAATTTTTATGTTGTCAATATTTGGAAATTTTTATCAAGATTTCAAGTTTGGAATATATATATATATAATTTAATTTAGAAAATGAATACCTACATATTTATGTATAAGGTATAATGCAGCTATATATTATAATTTTTGGTTTTCATTATATGCATTTCTTTGTTTGAAGTCCCAGAAATATAATAATTATGAGGACAGTAATTGTTTTTATATATATATTTTATTGACAAACACTTATCTAATTAGATTATTATTCCATAAAGACCGATAAAATGAATGCACATATATACGTATAACAACAATAGCCGCGGTTAACAAAACGCCAATTTTTTATGCAAGCACAAAAGTGCAACTAAATGATATTTTTTGGTTTCGGACATTTTGTGCAGTCGGTTGTGCACATATATGTACATAATTAGGTAATATGATATATACAACTCAGTAAAATACAATATTGTTCCGTTTCAAGCTTATTTTTTACCATGAATGGCACACATTTCTGGTTCCCTATGCGAATTCTGAGCTGTCTGTCTGAATATGTTCATTGTTAACTTGTATATATCAACCTGTCAATCATCCCTTATTACACTTGCAAGTGTAGGATATATGCCCATTTTAGATACAAAAGTGAAGATAATCATACTCTATAGCCCTTGTATATATAAATATTTAGCAGTATATACTCAATAGTAATGTATATAGGATTATATATACCTATTGTTTTCGCATTATAATAAATTAATAATAATATACACAATAATTTAGAAATGTAGATGGACAATTGATTTCCTAACAATTATTGTTACAATGTATACGTATGTATACTCATATATATCTGGCCAATTTATTTATCAGTTTGATAGGTATATACATATATATACTTTTTAATTTTATGTAGTACGTATATGTAATGTGTATACGCGGTTGCCTTCTTCATTAAATACATCTCCATTACATTTGTAGGTTAACGATAAATGTGGAGAATATTATAATATATTTAATTTAATGGTATAGATAAAAACAAGCCAGCCAGCCTGAATAAACTGATAATTTGACAATTTATAAGCCTAATATATTCCGTGAATTCTCTTCTAAAATATGTATTCAAAGTGAATCTGGTATGGCACTTTCTACTCCCACGAAGCCTCGATCCTCTGGCATATGGCGATAGTCGACTATAGGCACCCGCTCGCTGTTTTAACACCTTCCAAAATGAATTGTTATCAATTTATAATGGCATCCTCCACTGTATAATTATGCGTCTTTCAAAAAAACCTATATCTACCTAGAATAAACTATTTACTATATAGGTAATATTATATTCATCCTCCATATATGCGCTAGTCTTGATGAAAATTTCCGCTAAACAACTTCAACACGCTTTCCCCTCAACTTTTATAGGCGAGTGTGTATATACTGTCCTAATCTCTGAGAACTTTGGTGTCTAATAACGCCATAAGTGTAACCTCCATGTAAACATCACATTTAATTGTGTATAACGTTGACACTTCTATATACGTGTGTAGTGCTATAACCATCCGCAATGGGATACCGTTTTTTTCTCGGCATGTTTTTTTTACATTCCTTCCCTGTCTCCGATATATAACTACATATTTTTATTCTTAGGGAGGATCCCAATGGAATGAATATAAGGTGTGATATAGCTATACTACTAGTTTATAGATAATGAATTACGACACGGACTTTGCTAAGAGCATTATTTATCACACTTGGGTTAGTGAAAAGCAGTTCCCTGAAATCTAATGTGTCATTTAATCGCATGTTTAATAGGCAGTGATCATGTTTATTTAATAATAGAGGGAATGTAAAAAGTTCACTACGAGCCGATATAGTCTATACTATAATCATAAATTATTAGTTGTAATATGTCATACCTATAACTTCCATACTACAGTAAAATATAAATATTTCAATTAAATGGCTTCATCTACAAGTTTTAATGGTTAGTTAATTATAAAAATGTTAAATGACTATATAAGATAATACAGAGATTTTTTGTTGTTATTGAAATAAATAATTATTTGTAATTGACCATAAGGTACATAAAAGGATGAAAAATGTCAAGAAAGCATATTATTTGTAAATGTATTTGTATACAAAGAGATTTAGTAATATCTGCACATTTAAAACTTGAGCCCTAATAATAAAAATAACGCAAAAAAGACGTTTTAACATTCTAAATCACAGGGAAAGATGGTACGCAAGTTTTGTGTAAACTAGGGGTTGTTTTTCAAACACTCTTTTAATGACTGAAAAATGATGACATCATTTCTGACTTAAACTTCAGGGGTTGTATATACAATGCTTTCTTGAACTAAAAATCCGTCGCATGTGCTCACTAATATAAACAGATATGTTATATATAGATATACAGCTTAGAAATTCCAATACGTATGAGATATTTATGTATAACGCCCACTTAATGGTGGTGTTAAAATTCTATGCTCTTCTTCTGTATTTATTGACAGGTTTTCCAATCATTTTTAAGAAGAGGCAATGCGCACAAAAACCGTTCCAGTTTCTCTAACACAATCCGAAACACCGGATGAAAAAATGGACCCTTCAGTAAAGCCATGTTCGGATGAAAAAGATGAAACTAACGAGGAGACAGTATTGGTGGAATCTTCTGACTCTTCCTCTAACTCCAATGAACAAATAGAGGAAACAGAAAATAAAACAGATGAAGTTAGTAAAGTAATTCCAACCACGAAGAAGGAAGAGATATTAAACACACAGAAAGTGTGCGGAAGACTGCCTCTATCCCCTCCGATAGAACGGGCTTTTTGGAATCAACGGTCGGCCTCATTTCCAGGATCACCACAGGGTAAAGAAAGCCTCCAGAAGCTGTCAATGCCCATGGGAGGAACAGGAGCAGCTTTGGACCTCTCAGCTAAGCCGGAGATATTGGCCATGGCCTCTACTCCTTACTGGGGTCTAGGCCCAGAGGAGTACGACGGTCCCTTTCCCTACATCACCGACCCAACTGGGGTATTGGATGTAGCCGATGTTGATGATGAGGAAGAGGAGATTTTAGACGAAATCCTCGAAGATGACGACGAAGAAGGAGAATACGATGAGGAGGAGGAAGAATACAATAGTTTAGAGAAAGTGGAAGCCGAGCCCTCGAGAGTTAAGACCGAGGCATTCCAGATGGAGGGATTAGAAAGAGACGCAGAAGAAAGTAACAAACCCACCGTGCATGCTCTACCTTCGCTACATGAATCTCTTCTCCCATTCAACGTTGGCAAACATCATCCGCTTTACTTCCCTGGGCATAGCACTGCAGGAAGAGAAACTCCTGGAAGCGCCAATCATTTGCAGCACCGATCGGCACACTATCCCCCACCACCTCCTCATGGACTGCCCCCTTACATGTACGGAAGTGGGGCTGGAGGGCGATTCCCTCCCTCACATGCCAACTATTCCGGTCCTCTGTCGGTTGTGCCATCTCCCTCGGCCCATCCACACAGCAGCCCACTCTCACTGCCCTCTCCTCTGTCCCACGGAAATCACCCTCATCATCATCACTCGCATCATCCATCGCATCACCACCATCCTAGTCATCATCATGGAATGCAGTTTGATCTAACGGCGGCCTTTGGTCTAGCTGACCAGAGCATGGTCTGCATGGTATGCAAGAAAAGTTTCAGATTTGAGAAGAACCTCCTTCGACACATGCAGAAGGCCCACTCGACTGGTGAAGGCGAGTCAGTGCTTAAGTGTAAACTCTGCAACTACACAACGAAGCACTACAGTAATATGTATGTGCATATCAGGACCCATACTGGTGAGACGATCAAGTTATGCCTTCATATTATTTCAATTTGGTTTAGGTTTTAGCGAGCAGACTCTTGCAATAATATATATTTAACTAATTTTACCATTATTTATAAATAAGAAAATGAATTTTTAGGAATGTAATTGATAAATTGGAGTACAATTTTGTATGGGTTTTGTAGTTAATACATGTAGTCCAAAACTTTATACATATTTTCATTAAATATATCCACTTGCAGTACAGTAAACATAGCTGAATATTTATATTATATTCTAATTTTTCCATTAATTTCGTTTATCTATTATTATATAAAGAAATTCATTAATTATTTGTTTCAATTGCTTTACCTGAAACGGATAAATATTCAATAAAAAATAATAAAAAAATACTCGTATAACCTAAAACATAGTTGTTAATCATTAAAACACGCCTATTTTGACATATATATTCTATAAAATACATTAATAATTAAAACAACATACGACTATTAATTATTATTTAGATAAAATTAGTCAAATTTATTTAAGGATAAATCTGAAATAGATATTTTAGGTTTCATTAACAAATTTATGTGCGCATAATTAAATATATTTAAGTTAAAATCTTGTGTTCAAGTATCATATAAGTATGTTTAGTATTAAAATAGATGCTCAAACATTTATAATTTTTGTAGAAGTCACGTTTATCGAAAAAATATATTTCTGAATATATGCAACAGCTTTTTGGCGTGTTTTAATTAATTTGCTATATATAGCTGGAAATTTTTATATATAAAGTGGCGTATGTATTTGGTATACATACTTGTAGATATATGAATCCTATGCAATCAAGCCTGATAACAAGTCCACTATATGAGTAAACAATATATTGACTATATGCTTACAACATTATTAATATTTTATATCGGGAAGTCTACAAAATTCTGGAGAATTTATAAAATAAATTCTGACAGTCACTATTGATAACAACTTTGCTTAATATAAGTATAACAATGTTATGAATGCATGTATATAACACATGTTCATAAAGCTTTAAGCTCTCAATATGATTCGATAAAGGCTTTTTGATAACATATAGTTGCGATATCAGCTAATTGTTTATATGTATACATATATAAGGTATTGGGTGTAGCCTATTTATATTATTTAAACTGTTTCATGAATAAAATGTAATTTCTTTCTTAAATTATGATATAATATTTTATTATTGTTAAATCAGTTAAGTTAAACATTAAATATATATGTAGTTGAAGATTTAACATTTTTTTTTAATATATAATATCACGTATCATTTTACTTTGTCTTGTACATTATACATTTAGATATACGTAGTATTTGGTAGAATGTTTTTCTCAGTGATAATTTACCGAGAAAGGTTCCCGCTGAAAAACACGTACCCACTTATTTAGACATTAACAAATGTCTTCCAGTCGCCCCACAGATTATGTTTTCCATCGGTCTCTTTCAAACGTTGGATTCAGTGCGTTATATACAATTTTTCAAAAAGGTACAAAACTTGTAAATATGTATGTGCTGAACGGGGGGGGGGGGCGGGGCGGAGAAGGCCCAAAATCACAGCAAAGAAATCACTGCTGTGCATAGATTATTGCATCGTTATATCGGGACGTGATTTCTAAGAAGTATTCCCCACATAGTTGATATATCCGATCTTTAAAGTCTAACGAAAGATTCTTTGTTGCATCAGCGGGGAGGCTCGAATAACGACTGTGGTATGTGCCGGTGGACATGGGGTGTTCAAGTGGATAGTGGTCAGAAACATGACGATCTCCTCTCTCTACATGTCACATTATCCAGTGAGAAAACGAGGTGTATTTATAGTGGTAGTGAAAACACAGGTGGTCCTGACTTTGACATACTATCCGCACTGTGTATGTGTCCATTGTACACAAAACTTAAATATGCACAATCAATGGATATGTAATATATACGGAGAGATTAGTCGAAGAGAAAAACCGCAATATAGAAGACAGTTTTAAATAAACTTTAAAATTTGGTACAAAGTATTATATTATATTTTAGTAGTAGTAATTGATATTATAATAATAGTTTTACAAATAGAAGAAACCATACAAATACGTGCAAAACATAACATAAACAAATGTTTTGCACATAGGATATTTTAAAACTTGTTAAATAAAATTTTGTAAATTCATGTTTCCCCATTTGTGCATAACAAAACTTTAAACCTATATATATCAACCCAATATACCAAAATTTTAAATTATACCTTTATTTAATAAATACCTTAATAGAAATAGTTTTTAGAAGTTATGTTTAGTGGGATTTTTGTGCTCACCATTCTTTATTAAAAAATATACGGGTATATATTATCTCCATACATACTCAGAATTTGTCCTATATGTATGTCAATATTTGTATTACATAGTAATTTAAGAATAACACTAGCCTAACTTACGATAATTATTTGTTAATAACAATACGAAATTCAAAATGAAATAGCAACCAATAGGTTTAAAAGAATTCGTATCTACACAATGATTACGTTTTCGCAAAATGCAGGTAATTTGAAAATAGTTATTTTTAAGATTATTACACGTGTTAAGTAATAATATAAAATATAGCAATCTCTCTGGAATATCTCTTATACAGACAAAATTCGTATTAGGTAAACCATTTGCTAAATACATTTGCGATATATCTTTGGTAATTATACAAATACGAATTAAATTAATGAAATGAATACATTTTACACTAAATTTTCTAAATTTTCAGATAATTATAAATACAGCAACGCAATTGAGTGACCTATAAGTCGTAAGTGTTGATCAAATGCTTAATTTGTAAATTATTACAAAAATGATTTACAGATTGTAGACCTCTTAGTGACTAATTTGTTATATACATTTGTAGCAGCATATGTAGGCATTAATAGTATGTTAACGTATCAAGCTATATAAAGTATTAGGTATATAAAACCACGAGGTGGTCTTAAATATACAATCCAATCCATTTATAATTTATTAAAAATTACGTATACCTATGTCTATACCAATCATTTTTAGAAGTATGTTTATCAAACAGTACACATACGACTACGAAAAGTGTTGCGTTCGATTGCTAGCGAGCACTACATTTTTGGAATTAAGGTACACACATAACTCGTAATATTAATTGTATCTATTTGTATATATTTTTGAAAAACGAAACATACTTAAAACTGCTTGAAGAAATCTTTTAAGAAAAAGGGATTTAATATGAGTTAATGACAAATATCCTCCCTCCGTCTCTACCTTGAAGATCTTCTACTTTTAATTACAATATATTTATTCTAACCCTTAAGCATAATATATCTACATAATATGTCATACAGGAAAACAGTATATGCCCATTTATCTTACGTAACATATACGGTAACGAATCTGGTAGAATATTTTATACAAACTAAACGCTACTTCTATAGCTGCTTTAGGTGGCAGCTTCTGGACCATTTACACATGTATGAAATTTAATTGAAATACGATACAATTTAATTTGAAATATAGAAGGTCCATGAAAATTTACACAGGCCACCCAAGCCTATACGTTACACAGTTCATAATCTTCATAATATTCCAATTTTGTTACATTACTCAACATCACTCAGATGTAATCCAATGTTTTATCCAATGAATTGTACATATATTATAGATATGTCTCTATTACATACTTATATACATATGTACATATGTAAGTCTACAAATGATATATTTCATCATTTAAAATATATATACAGATGACTACTTTGAACTGCTACATTGACCGTCTTACCCAGTAAATGAGTTACATGATTATATTTTTTAGTGGACATATATGTATATGCAGATTTGACTCAGACGGAAAAACTTTCTACGCAATCAATAAGATCATAAAATATGTAATTTTAGAAAAAGTAATATTCTTGTTACACTATTTGAGCTCAAATGAGACATTTGCACGTTTACAAAGAAGCTTACTTTAAAAAGTATGGCTGTAGAGACATGTATAACTATAAAAGTAACTTGTATATATACTTCTTTTCACACAGATAATTATACCGATTTTTATTAAAAAATAAAAAATGTTTATTTTCTTAGGGTTCTGTGTTTTGACTATATCAGATGAAATATGTTCATTACTTTTTTGCATACTACTAAAATTTGAAATATTTTTTAAATCAAAAAGTATATAATTCAATCGTCTATTAATATTCGGATACAACTAGTACACAAAGTATAAAGCTTATTAAGATGACTATAAAAGTAAAATTTTATTATTTTATCCGAATTGTGTCCCAGATCTTGTTCCTCTCCTGTGCCAGGCCTGTATTGTGTCGTTTGCTTCATGTAAGCTTGAGTATATAACTGGCGGAATCACCCCAAATAAAGTCCACCTATCTTCCTCTCCTTCAATCGCGTGAACAGAATATTTTGCACGACCACACGATCCAACAAAATCGACTCATTTGCTTTCTCTCTTCTGTAGTTTATGATATTATCTGGCCAGATTCGGCAGTCAAATATATAATAATTTACAGACATATACATACATTTGTAGATATAGATAGTATATAAAGTTCTCCAAGTGAATCATATTTTCCCCGCATTACCGTGACATGTTTATTGAAGCTCTGGGACCAGATTAACGACCCAGGAACGTGGAAGGTCTTCTAACCGCGGCTTCTTTCTTCTGCTGCCTACTGCCCACCCCCCCCCTCCCTCCCCTTCCGATGTAATAAAAGACCAGTTATACAAATAATTTCGAGGCATATATCTGCTAGTTGTAAAATATATTATCTCACAGACTCCAACTATATATGTATTGTTGTAGTAGGTATAATAATTACTTGTATGAAAAAAATGTCTTTCTTATATTATCTGCTGCTATGCAACTATATACATAATCTAACCAAACTCACATATACAAAACTAACAGTAAAGTATGTTATCTTTGGTTATTATTATTTCTGGGGTGAGTAGACCAACGGCCATATAACTTCTTTTCTTGGTTTTATTATGGACTAAATTATATCTCATCGGCTCTAAAATTAGATCCCCTGGTATAACTATATATTATTATTATTATGTATATACCTAGCCTTATACGGCAGGCAAAATATACATAACCAAAGATGACTGTTATTTTCATCATTCATATACATATTATGCAAAAGAAGATGACATTGGTAACATATAAGTTTATCACACAAAAATAGGTATTTGTAACATTGAGAATAACATTATCTAGGTAAACACAAAATCCGGACATGATACATTTCGCTAAAAATAAAGTAGATAAATACAGGTTCACACATTATACTTTTTATGTATATGTATAATCTTTTCGGGTAGATATAATTTGCCTCCTCCAATATGCCTTCTTTAAATTTCTAAATCAAGAAAAATAGCTTTGGCATAAAAATGTAACAAGTAATGTAGGAAACATTACATATATATATGTATAAGCTAGTAATACTAATTTTGGTTACCAGAATAATTGTAATATCAGTCAGAAAGATTTGTTCTTCTCTATATGTAGCTTTCGTCATTTGTTAGATTTGTATTATAATTCTTACATATATACAAGTTTCATCAAATTTTCCTTTACTAAAAAGCACTGTAAAACCAAACAATTGTTTTAATAAACCAACAAATTCTTAGTTTTTTTAAATATATGTATGACGTACAATCCCTTCTTTATATAGTATTTTTATTATACGTTTTATATTCTGAATGTTATTTATCCGATTCTTTGTGTTTTGCTTCTTTTTTTTCTGCCATAAAAAAAAGCATTTACAAAAAGTCCACTTAAGAAAAGATGTATTTATTTTCAAGAAACCTACGTACTTTAACTTAATATTCGGCTTTCCTTACAAGTCTTCAATATTCCCGAATTATGCTAATTTAAAAGACTTACAACAATTGTAATACAATTTTTAAATGTTTAATTTAAACTTACATAAATATATAATAAAGTAGGCGTATATGTATCATTAAAAATGGACAGCCTAAGTCCGTAAATGTGTTCCATTTATATTCTATAGATATACACATATAAGTAACTTCACTTATAACATATACATTAATTATATGGTATAGAATAAAGCATACATATACATAAGTAGGTATATTGATACACAAACAAAATGTAGTAGCTATTATCACTATTTAAAAATATATTAAACACACATAAATAAAAATTTTAATAAAATAATCTTAAGAAATAATGCTTTTACTTTTGATTCGAAATTTCTAATCATCTTTATTGTAGTATGTTAGCTCCTGTGAGTATTTACTAAAAAGGAATATTTCTTTTTGAATAACCGAAACTGTAATATTTGTCTACGTATTGCCATAAAATATTTGAAATATGCTTGTTCTCGATATGTGAGTGATAGATGCTTGATGCCATAAATATTCGGTCTTCCGAGTTGATATGGCATATTCGAATCTATGAATTTCAATTAGTGCAATTTCCGTGGTAAAATGAAGCACAAAACAGATGGTATAAATTACTTCTTTTTGTCAGCAATATTACACACTAACTAATAAATTATTTGTAGGAAATATTTTTGTCTTACTCTTGTTACTATAGCATAATATCTCAATAAACATCTAACTTATAGTATTGCACACTTGATTAATACAGTCAATAAAAAGGCTCTTAAATTTGTTGAAAAAGATGTCTCTTATACCCTTGTCAGGAAGTGTCAAAGTTGAGAACTATGTTTTATTGCGGACTTTTGTCGATAAAACTATTATTTTAACATATAGTGAACAAATAAATTTAATTTAAAATCGGCATACATCTTGAATGATTTATAGTTTGAAGTAAATATCCATCACTAAAAACTATACTAAATATTATTTCGTTTAACACCGCATTTTCTATGGTTAGCCAAAACGTCGACAAAAGTTATTATATTTCACATTTAATCGTATATTTTCAGATTATTTATTATATTTTAGAATTATATTCCGCATATAAATACATTTATTAGGGTATTTAATATCTCATCATTATTGTCATGACATATATACGCTACGCTTCTTATAGTATGAATCCAGTATTACTGTTTTATAGTTGCTTCCGAAAATTATACTACTTTATAAATTAAATTCTTGGATTTCAGCCGCCACATTATATATTTAACAAACTCTTCCTTAATTTATAGAGCTATAATATATATTCTATATAATTTCAGTTCTCCGCTATAATTTTCTGCTCTCATTCCCCCCCAAAAATATTATGTTTAGCAGTAAAAAAAAACTAAATGAATATATATGGGGTCCTGTTCCTTTTATTACAATGCCATGTGCAAGAGACCTGTCTGATATATAATATACTGTAGAAATGAAATCTTCTGCGAATTTTATGTCTCACTAAAGATACGTTTGTGCAAGAAACATTATATCTTTTCCACTCTGATCAAACCGATAACAGCAAGGAAATCAAAGGGTTTACAGGAAATCGTATTTAAAATATATTTTGACAGGACTCAAAGAATTAATAGGAACTGTCGGCGAGCATGAATATACACCGCTGTTGCCGAATATATGTATAAGTTCCTAGAATGGGCAAAACAAATTATCCCTTTTTTTGTTCTCCCGTCATATAACCAAACGTATATATGTAGGTATACATTACATGTATGTATATACCTATATTCTTTCGAATATACATATGCCTTTAATATACCATATATGTAAGCAAATAAGCAGTTAGATTTTTCTATCAGAATTTCTTCATTATTTATGGATGTTTTTTTAGAATAAAACAAGCGAATATATGCAAAATAAAATAGAACAATATTAATATAAGGTAAATATTATAACAGTCAATTTTAATTTCTACATTACTTTAGATATATTACTAATGTAAAGTAAAATCTTTAACAATTTTAATAAAAGTAATAGATGCATTACGTTCTATTGTTGGAATCCAGTTGCTTCTGTAAATAATTAATTAACCTAGAAATTGTCTTTCATTTTGTGCCCATCAGGTGACAAACCATATTGGTGCTCAGCATGTGGTGCTGCCTTCACGCAGGGATCTTCCCTCAAACTGCACATTAAATCCCGCCACAACGACAACAATCGCTTTTTCTCTCTCACAAAAAAGCCAGGAAAGAACAATCTAACAAAGCTGTGGACCAGAGTGCTCAAGAAGGATCTTCCCAAGTACAACCATGCCGGTTCCCTCGGTCTTTATGCCTCTCTACATGGCCATCATCAGGGCCTAGCCCCCTTCGGTATGATGCCGGGACATCACCACCCTCCCTCACCAGCCTACCTTGGTCATCATCACTTCCCACCAGCTCGTAATTATGGTTACCCCGGTATGGCTGGCTTCCCACCACCGACACCTCACCATCATCACACACCAGGAAGTGGTCCACATTCCCAGTTCAACTCTGGGTTCCCCTCAAGCCTGCCTGGTTTCTCGCCCTTCCTCGACTCTTCCGCAGTACACCACCTACCCCCACTGTCCAGCCGGCCACCGCCCTTACCTTCAATAGGCGGTCAACAAGCAACCTCCCCTGCAATCGGGCTTAAGCGGCCTCACCCTGTCAGTCCAGACAGCTCGGAAAGCGGAAAGCGGCCTGCACTCCCCTTTCCCTCTGAATCGTCTCCCGGAGGACGTCTGGAGGCAAATTCTCCCAAGATTCCATCCCGCTCTATTCACCAGCAACCAAATTCTTCCGCCCAACCCACCTACATAGATGAGAGTAGTTCATCACAACAAGATGCCGGAGGATTTGCCACCCCACTGCCGCCATCGTCAGGAAATCAGGGAACCGCCATCTCCTCTTCAGCAGCAGCATCGAGCACGAGTCCTGTATCTACAACCACCTGTTCGGCAGCGGCCGGACTGAGCAATCAGGCGGTCAACTTCACGTCTCATTTCCACAAGGTCATCGCAGATCAAGAGCAAGAAAGGAAGATGAGTAAAGGTGATAACCACCAAGAGAATGGATACGCTGGTGAAAATGAAGACAGCAAATCACTTGATTCATCGATAGACAAGACAGACAATAAGGAAAAGTCAGAAATTGTTTCGAAAAATGTAAGTCTTAAATTTAATTTATTTAATATGGGTGTACTATTTATAATGAGATTTTGTTATTTTTTATTTCAGGCGTCAGCACCCCTAGCATATAAATTTGCTAACGAGGAAAAAGAACATTTCAAAGATGAAAACCTACAAAATAAAAATAATTTAAACAACAATAACAATAACATCAGTCCAGCTAAGTCGGATTCGTGCGCAGTGAAGGAGCTTTCCGCCAAGTTGGACCAGCTTCGTGAAACAGCCTCGGCTTTTATCATGCAACTTTACATGCGCAATCCAAGTCTCATCTGGGAATTCGAGAGCGTTGGAATGGGCGACTTGCTTCGTCAGCTTGGAAACTACCTCCCACTGCGTCAACTTCAGACAGCCAATCATAATCACCCGGCCCAGCCACCAGTTTCCAATAACAACCATCATCCTCACTACAGCATTAATAACAACAACGGACCTATGGCAAGTAACTCTAGACAGCCAGACACATCCCCAGGACAACTGAAGGAGGTGTCAAGCCATCTCCCACCTCCAAGATTCGATGCTGACCTGATGTCCCATCACAATCTGCCGTCTCCACGAATGCATCACCAATTTTCTACTTTGATGACGTCACAGAACCCAACGGGTATGGGTTCCACTATAGTACCTGCAGGTGTGAACGGAGCTGGTTTGTCCTCCTCCCTTCTCCATCCGGCTCCCTCTGGATTCCCACACCTTCCGCTAGGTATGACACATCATCCGAACCCGGGGCACCATCCCGCCTTGGGCCTTCTCAATTCCATGCCTCCAACTCTGAGAAGTTAACTCGTCACAATCAAAGTTAGAATTTTCTCAGCGATGAATAAATTTGATTTTGTGCTTTTTCAGTCATAATTAATTATATAATTACTTCAACGTACTTGTTATTATTTGAGACAGTGATTTTATTTCTATAAAATTATACTTGTAAAATATATCGTAAATCTGAATTATTTGATACTAATGAATGATTTTAATCACAAATTTTACAAATTCCACAACAAACTTCACGAATAAGAGTACAACTATATATTCTAACGTATACTATTAAAAATGACTATATTTATATATGTTAAATTATCTTTATTGTATACCCATTATTCAGTGTACATATTATTTACATATTAGTTTAAGTTCGTCAGGCAGACATGCCCAATTTGTGATCAAATTTACTCGTATTACGCAAAAAAGTAATATATGATATTGTAAATGATGTATTGGTTATAAGGATTCTATTTGTATATGCCGTAAATGTAATTATAACTAAGTGACTTTTATGATTTACCACGTCTGCATTTCTTATATCAATATCTTTTCCTTATTGTGATAACTTCGTTGCATTAAATAATCATGAACATGGTATTGTCACTTATGCACTTTATCCATTTATTCATGGTGTTTACGTATAAAATAAAAACCTGTTTTTATTATAATGTATTTTATTTCCTATAAAAGAAAAGAAACATAACAAGACATGTATATATACAAAATATTTGTATTATTTAATCAAATATTTTGCAAAGTTTGAACCAATGATTTTTTCCTTATGTTGTTATTGACATTGTTTTAGTATCTTACTGGTTTATCTTTGATTTTAAGACATATTGGTGATACGTCCATTTTAATTTCGTACATGTAATACGACTATTTATTTATAATTAATTATATATATATATATTGAAATGTCTGAATTTATTCAATGTAAATAATATGATTCTATACAATATTAGTATATACGACATGTAAATTTAATTAAATATACTATATTTTCAATTTCTCTCCAATATGTATGCTTAATGGTTTAATGTGTTTTAAAGTGTTTTAACGTTAATAAATAATAATATATTACTTAAATATTGTCTAGTAAAATCAGTTTTATTTTCCATGTAAAATAAATAATAATAATGTTAATGAAAATTTTGTGTGGATTTTATTAAATAAATTACATAATATTTAATATATAAAATGAGTATTTTATAAATTTCGTGTGATTCAACAATTATTGTACTACCCATGAATAAACTAGAAAAGTATATTATAATTAAATACATATTACACATTTAACTTAATATATATATTGCTATATTCTACACATAAATATTAAAGTGAAATAAAAAATAATTCTAATTCAGTAATACAGTCATATTATTTATTAATACAAAATATTTTAATAACATTGCTTACATATAGATCTATATTTAGCTTAAATAAATAAAAATACAAATTAAAAAGATTATCTTCTTTCTGTAAAACTATTCTTAATTACGTATAGACAAATATTTATTATATAATGCAATATAAACATGCAATGATATTATCTGATTTCAATAATTAAAAAATTAACAAGTATTCATACTTTTTGCAAAAAAATATATGTTTTAAATAGTAGAAATAGAAATAGAACCGAAGTTGATATGTTAAATAAAAACAACTTTAAATAAATGCTTTGAAAATTAGGAATAAATTCCACATCAATTTTTTATCCTAATAATCGGATTCATAACTTCATTATTCTCTAAAATCTACCTGCAAGATTAATAAATTATACAGAAATGAATATATCGTATATCGGATGATTTATTACTACTTACAGTATCAATATACTTAATTAGTTCGGAAGATTAAATTTTAATATATTTTACAATGTAATATATATATACAAAACAATGCATTTTAATATTTATTATTTGTAAATATGGCTTATAAAAATATACTTTATAAATATTTGTATGAATTTATTTATTTAAATCAGAACATTTTGCAATACATAATAATCACATATGTAATGCATATCAAACTTAAATATATCCTTTTACTTATAAATAGAACCATTACATGTAAAATTTTACTTTAAAAACGTTTTAATAAAATAATGACAATTTCTGAATTAAATTATGTTGAAATGCTCTTTAGATATATGTGTTTTTTGCATATCGAGAAAGGTATTAATATAATATATCATGATGCAAAACCATACCTGTATATGCATTTAATTACAGCTTTATTTTTCTATATATTCATGAACTGCACAAGCACAAAAATGATAAGCAATAATAAGAGTAATCAGTAATGCAAATTTTTCTTTAAAAAAGGTTATTAAATCATTCATATATTCTCTTTATATTAAAAATACAAGAATAAATTATTTATTAACTTATAACTATTCAGCTTTAATGTAATATTGTTTCCGTTTGAGTAGAAATGAGAAATTATATATTCACATAAACCATTATTCTTGGGTATAAATGACATTTTACGGAATGTAGATAGTAATAATAATAAGTTTCAGAATTTGGGAGCACATCTATCTATATAGTATCTATATAAATACGGAGAGAGACAATCACGGAATTATATTTAATGTTTATAGGCGGTTTCAATAAGTACTCCATAACTTGGATCAAATAATGTAATTTTTGTAATTATGCAGCTCGTCTGAACCTCCTTATGTATAGGGGTGTAAGTGCAGGCCTATCTAGATGCTTGTCTAAATTCCACCACTTGGACCATTTGGTAGATATCGTCCAGGAAGTCTACGAAAGGTCACAAACATTCATTTGGGACGCGCGGATAATCTTTTCCGTCGTACGTTTCGCTTTCTTTTCACTCACGGTACGGTATGCTATCCGCACATCCATACTCTTGGCTGGGAACATTCATATAAGAATAGTTATATAACCAGATTATTAATATCAATTTTAGAAGACGCATATATCAGCGGACCAGTAGAGCATTGTTGCTCACCGTCCTAAAATTATTATATTATTATTATTACTATTACTATATCATGAGCTCATACATTTATAGGTAGGCAAAAATGCAATGTGATCTTTTGTCTGTTGTTAAGTTATAGCCTATACATTAATTTATTAATTCCATACTATAAGTCATAAAAGTAGTGAATTTGGGTGACTACATAATGAGCTTTTGTACATAGCCCAAGATTATACACATTTTGTGACTCAAGGGAAAATAAAAAGATATGAAAGGAGAAATGTTGAGAGGAAGGGAGCGATAGAATAATATAGCCGCCCATACTCAGCAAGGTGGTAATGTGTATTTTGTTTTCTGGATATATACCAACTACCTTGGGTCCAATATATCAAACGTTCTTTTCCAACTACTAGTACATTCAATCATACTATACGTGTGACGTGCAGTAATATATGTACTATTTATACACAAAGATATGTACATCAATGTATGCAAACATTAAAGTCAACCGCTATATTTACATAATATACCCTATTATAAATTTATACTTTTGTTTGTCGCGTACTTTTTTTTTATTGCCATAACTTTCCATATACTTATACTTTATAGTACCTGTGCCGATACCTCATTTTAGATTTATCGCTATCCAGATATATATACATAGGTATATAATACAGTAAATGATACAAAATCGTGACATACATTTGGAAACCACAGAGTAGTAACAAACATCATCCCAAATATATTATTTATTTTATGGTATTGTTATTTTAAATTTAGATTTGGGTTATATGGCATATAGTCTGTTATATGTTATTTGTAGAAATATAGGTATAATCTTTGCGAGCTTTTCTAAATAGTCGAGAATAATGATAATATATTAAAGAAAGTCTGTTTATCATACTTAGTCATAAAATAATGGCAGTTTGAATATTTGAATATTTGAATATTTAAAAAGATTTAATGATAAAAATTCATAAAACAACTTTAAAAATGCGTGTCAATAGCAACAATGTATTTTTATTAAATTATGTATAGGGGAGTTGCAAAAAAAATTTAGTTTTTTATTTAAGTCCGTAATATTGTAATATTAAAACCACACGTAATAAAACCATTACATATATACATTATTAAAGAAAGCTATATATTATATCTTTCTGAATTCTATGTACGATCAACAAAAAAGATCAATATTTTCGTATATATGTATAAATTCATTTAAAATTTGAATTTTAAACATATCTTATATCATTAATCTATTGATATTTCAATTATGAATATTAAAGCAAATGAACTAATTTTTTTGTATCTTCATTAACAAATAATAATTATTTAGCTACTGAAATACACCATTTACTTATTGAAAGTTGGGGCGAAGAAAATATGGTTAGCCTCCGTAGAATACAACATATAAAGAAAAGAATTGAAGAAGAAGTACGATTTAATTTTGAAAGAACACCAGTGTCTGGAATGAAAAGTACAAGCACTTGTCCTAAAAACGTAAAAACGGTACAAAATTTAATTGAAGAAAATAGCTCTATTTCTTTAAATGCCTTGGAGAGATTGACTGGCATAGAAAAAATATCTGTTTACAGAATAATTACTAACGTTTTGAAGAAAATGTCATTATGCAGTAGATGGGTGCTCCATACTTTGTCTGACCTAAACAAAGAAAACCGCGTTTACGAAGTCACGAAATGATTCATGATTTTTTCAAAAGAGGTGCAAGTCAAAAGACGGTTGTTATCGACAAAAATGGGTATACTACCGAGATGTAAAACCCCAAAAATGCAATCGTGCTTGGGTTGATGGAGCTGGAGCAGCAAGAAGAACTATGTCTGATCGAAAAGTACTGGTAATTGTTGCTTCCAATTTCAACAAGAGTTTCTTTTATTTTGAAAGCTATAATGATAGAGGATCAATCAATACGGAGAGATACGTTGTATTTTTAGAAAACATTGTTCGACAATATGAAATCCAAATGCCAAGATGGAAAATAAAGATTCAACACGACAACACCAGACCCCATGTGGCAAATTTGGTTCCCCATTGGATTGAAGAAAATAATATTTCCATGCTGAAACAGACTCAATACTCCCCAGACACAAATCTTCTCGATCGCTATTTGTTTCAGAATTTCGAAATGTACAGACAAAAGGTAGATTTTGGAAGCGCTGCTTATGTTCGCAATAGCATTAATGATTTCTTCAACTCTGTGACAGAAAGACAACTTCTTAAAGAGTTTGCTGACTTAAGAGCCCACCTTGAAAGGATTGTTGAGACCAATGGTGATTATGTTTAGAAGGTATAAGGTGTGAACAGTGAGCTCTATATTGACTATATTGACTATTATTAATGTTTATATTCTAATATTTCTTTGTTTTATATCAAACGCTTAGATAAAATGTACATAAATATATTATTGGTCATAATAAATTAAAACATTTTATAAAACGACATTTTTTTTTGCAACCCCCTATATTATTAATTATTAAAGCCATACTACATTTTAGATTTTATGATGACTTCAGTGATTGCTCTTCTATATTGAAATGTGTTACTTTAAATTTCATAACTTAATAGCGCAGAATGATTTACTCTGTGCTGCTATAAGTTCAATAATATATATATGTATATATATACAAGTTTGTGAAATATACAAGACTGTATTTTAAATTCAGAAGACATATTTAGTTTGAATCTTCGTTTATATATTTAAATTTTATTGATTTAAACTAAATTAAATTGCATGTAATATATATTTTAATAAACATATTTAAATTGATAATTAACAATTTATTAGTTCCTATTTTTATGAAAATATGTAAAAATAGTTTGCTTTCATTTTAGTAACGAATATTTATGAGTTAAGTTCCATTCAAGAGAAACAATGTTTTACTACAATGTTCGTACGTTCATTCCGCATACAATTTTAATTGGCTTATATATCTCGGGAAAGATATATTCATATATTCATATACTATATAAAACGAATAATATAATAATTATTTACTTTACATTTTTATTGAATTTATTCTCTGTAGAATAATTATTCAGAAATCATTGCAAATTTGTTGTCAAGTTTTTTTATAACCATTCAATTCTATCTTTCTATTTGAAAAGTAAGGTTGTTTTCTCCGGTATAAGTTGGAGCCAAGCACTTGTTAAATAAATATTATCGTAGTATAATTAACGTTGGAAGAGAGGTATTACTAATATAAACAAAATAGATATACCTACTAGCTAAATAAAGTAGCATTAGTCAATATTATCCCTTAGAGGAGTAAATGCTTAATGGATCATCAAAACCACTTTCGTTGAACAATGCTTCATAACTCTTTCAGCTCAATTACTGAAGAATCAAAAAGAAGGTAAATGCACATAATACGTATTGCTAGAGGAGGAACGTTTCCAAATAAAACGAGTATTTCAGGAAGCTAGGAAAGCTCCCGTATCCTTATCCAAGTCAAAATCACAAATTAAATCATTAATTAATGTGAGTAGTAATACGTGTTAGCATAAGTTTCCAGTATATTTTTAAACTACATGATCAAGATAAGATTAGTTGAGTCTTTTATTGTGCCTGTTACATTTGGCTATACTATTCAGTTATTTCTGTTCATTATATGGTAATTGAAATAATTTCGGTCATATCATTTGTGCGGCAAACCTCAACCTTAAATAGCATAGCAGTAGATGAACATCCTTTATCATATTCTGCTGCGACTTTCAATTAAGATCAGATTTTAAATTTGCTTGTCTAACTTTAATTAGGATTGGATGCTTTAATGCTTTCCAATTATTACTAAAAACTTCTGTAATTTGTAGATAAAAATAAAAAAGTAAAATATCGAGTATAGACATAATTTAATTAAATAAAATGTTTATTTTAAATCTCGCTTAACATATATATTCTAAATAGTTAAACATATTAATTACTCTAAAAATGTCAACAGAAAAGAATTAAAAATTGAAACGTATTGTTTTATTATATTTTAAAACATTTTGTTAGCTTAAATACATTACTTACTTAAGCATGTGAGTATAAATATACGTATGTCTACATTTTCTTATGACGTGTACGTATATGTTTTACAAAATGTCTACTTTATAATTGTCGTTTAAATATATTTAAAATTCAGTTTATATGCACAACTGTTTCAACTATAATTACATAAATACATACATTTACTATAGAAAAATATCTGAAGATTTAAGCTTGTTTTAATATATAGTACATATTACAGATATTATTATAAATATGTTTATATACTCAATCGTTATATAAAGCAAAATAATACAAAATACGCAATTCAGGTTAATAATTTCTTAGGGATGTACATGTTTTGTACGACGTACATTAAATATATTCTATAAAATAAATTATGTTTATAAGTTGTGAAATTATATAATTATTATACGTTGACAATATATAATTCATCTTATAGTAGCATAATATATTAACATTTTTGCGCATCCATATGCCGTCTGTGGGGGGAGATTAAACTACCTAATAGAGTAGAGTTTTGAAACTTTGTATGTAGTTAAACAAAAATCGTTTTTAGAATAGTTCATCAAAAAGTAGTGAAACATATTTTCTATATAAATAAATAGGAAGAGGATACCATTTTTATAATTAAAAAAAAAGAGAAAAAAATATGTTTTGCCAGGAATATTTTAAAAAGGTGTATTTATAGAATATGGTCACGTGCCAACGACTTCGGGTGCACTATTTAGTGCGCTAAAATTATTAAAACTTTATTTTAGGAAAAGTCACGGAAAGCTACATTGTTCCATTTGTTCATTTAAAAATCACAGAAAAATACGGGACCCTTAAAACTCCCCCCTTTCCCACTTCTCACGATAAGAAATATAACAAGCTTTTTATATATATGAACAATGTCATCCTTTCTTTTCGTGAATATATAATTTGAATATTAATTTTTTAGCTTTTTTTAATTTAGAACCTTGCTATTCTGTGATTGGAACAAAATTTTCAATTGTGGGAAGACTATCTAAACTAGTATACAAACTTCATATGACCTTTCTATTATCTATTTTAAAAGTTGACAATTGTATTAATATGGTTGTAATTATGCTTATTCACTTAAATTTCATAAGCTAAGTATAATATATTATTGGTGTCATAATTATTCATTATTTGAATCATTAAGTTTATATATAAAAATACAAATACTTTCAAATTTTTTTTTTATTTTCTACTAAAATTATACTTTATATTGGTAAATATGTGAAAAAAATATACACAACTAATATTGCATAAATTCCTACCAGTATATTGTTGGAAAAGAATTCTAACGCGCCACATGGCAGTATGAATGGAGGGTGGCCGGGTATGGCTTTATAATTGAAACTGAATAAGTCGTTCCCTAACTTTCAATCCTAGAGATCCATATTTCATTATTTGATTGACAGACTGAGTCCGATTGTCAAAATCTTTTGCAATCCATCACCGCTAAATGACGGGTGACTATGTATACAGCGATCAATTTACAAGATTTGATTCGATTCAAAGAGCGAGAAATAACAGATTATAGCTGTAAACTTTCGAACATTGAGAGAAGAAAGAGAAGGGGAGAAACACAATTGAAATACGGACCGCAAGATATACAGTTCAAGGTATTAGAATTGACGGGCCCAATATACTATCATAAGTTACAACTAGGTATATAGTGTGCAATCTCAAATATAATTCAGTTATATTCTCATATTAATTAGATTTAGAAGGTTTAAATGTTAGAAGTAGGATTATTGGATTATATATTTATTTAAATTTATAGAATTCTGTTTTGCAGTTATATAGGTATTTATAAAAAATCACATTTATCAAAATACATAATATACATCGAAGTTCAAGTATTCATTTATAATCCTTTCAAATATTGTATTAAATTTCTACTTAGTATTTTTGGATTTTGATCAATGCTCGATTTATATTCTTCTTATTTTATGTTTTATTCTGACTGTAGAAAAGTAACCAATAAAGCAGACTGCACCAAATGTTTAAAACGTAAAGTAAAATTAATATGCGTACATATAGTATCTTTTCTGATTTAAAATCTTAATTCAAGTTCGTATTGTACAATTTTTGCTTAAAAATTATCCTAAAATTTAAGTTATAATGTTAAGTGTCTTATATTTCATAACTATTAAGAAGCTTAACACGTGATCAAATAAAATATAAAAATACTCTTGGGAAAATTGTCTAAAAATGTATACAAGTATACTAGACTCATTTTATAGGCTATATCACATAAATGATAATTATCACTCGAAGCTATTTATTTATAGTATACACAGTTAGACAAATAGAACGTGGTACAAGTCAACAAGATATGTTAGCTCTGTACAATATCTGCAAGATTGCGCAATCACTCACATCACATTAAATTATGTGTTTGGTAAAAGGTATTTTAATCAAACACATAATTTAATCCATATCTCGTAATCAAAAGACGGTAGCAAAATAAATATTTAATAATAATAACTTGTAGTGCAGGCAGTGGCATAAACGCTAGGCACGGAACTAATGTAGTAAATGTGCTTCTGCTATTTAATTTTAAGGGAGCTGCTGCCCCCCTCCCTCAGCCCCTTAGGCTTGGCCGCCTATGCAATCTAATCGAATAATAGAATATTTACTTGGTTAGCTAAGTATCTATATGCTATTTATCTATACAAGGATACAAATCAAGGCAAAAAACCTTTGCCTGGCTAATTATCAAAATAGACAAAAATTGACAAAATGGTCAATATGGCTTATAAATGTGGATAAAAAAGTTGACCTGATTGAGCAAAACCATTGTGATTTTTGGATTCAGCACATGAAATGGACTATTATCAGCTAAAAGAACCTAGACAATAAATTTGTTATTGACTAGTGTAATCATTACGTATATAATCTAGGAACAAACAAACAAATAAAAAATATATTTCCAAAAAGTATGGCATCTTTAGAAAACATTAAGCCGTGTTAAAACGCTCAAATTGTTTCGACGAATCGGTTTCAACGAACTAGTTCAAAAGAAATGTGAATCTACACGATAAGACTCGTTCAACAAAAATAACAAGTAGAAATTTCTGTTTTCTGTTAGTAATTTTACTAATTAGTAAATCTGTTAGGAATTTTATATCGTGATGTACCCAGATTATAACTTAAAGGCGTATAATCAGTGACAATAACTTTACAGTACTTCATAGTCTGCTATCTATCAATGTAGGCTTCACAGAATTGTAGTAAGCATACTCCCCTCAATGTTTCACTGTGTATTTAGTACTAAATATGTAGTAGCATTTTACCACCCAGGAACTATATTACGGTCAGAGCTTATAATGTATATTACATGCGGCATTTTATATAGTCTGCTGTAGCATAATATTATAGCCTATACAATTCCGCCTGTTTAGTGTAAGAGTTTACCTTCTGAAAACAACAGTTATTGTGTAGTTACATAGTCAATAAGAAGCTGAGTTTTTCTGAGTCAAATTAAAATATGAAACATGTTTGATATCCAGATGTGGTTCGACGAACTAGTTTGATAGTGAGATTGACAATTTGACTCGACAAACCAATTCGTTGAAAACATAATTGAAAACAGATACGACTTTAGTATACATTTCTTATTTCAGCTACCTATATTTTTTCTGTATTGATTCCTGGCTAACTGAATTTCTTTATTAGAACTTTATAAAAAAGTGCCCTAAATTTGGAATCAGTATAAAAATCTCAAAATATTATCACTACAAGCTATAAAGTAATATTTCGTATAGTAATGATTGTCATTTACAAAATTCATTTGATTGTTACAGTATAAATTAGGTTCTCCTTCATGTATGTTTATTGAAGCATGACTTCCCATAGATTTATATAGGTATAGATAGATTCTTTGATCAATCTAAACCATGTTTTACTAAATGAAATGCTTGCTTATAGAAACTAGATAATCTCTGAATACAGCTCGACTAAATATATGTAATCTTAATGTTTTACACATACAGTAATTTGTACATAGATTAATTTTGTATTATCGTATGTGATATTAAATATGTTCTAGGTATTTATTATTTTAAGAAATCGAATGCCCCAAAAATGTCTTTACCTATTTGAATAAACCAACTCTTGTAATACGACATACTTAGATTTACTTTGCAAATAAAACCACGTATATTTCAATTGAAACGGGTGAGGGAACATATATGACCGAAACAACGATTCAATTTTAAACAGTTAAGGAGGGAAAACATGGTTTGTGTCCCTTGCCCTTCCCATACGTTTCTTTGGGTCGATATATTTATCATAAAACGATATCGGATTACATCAAGGACGCTGAGACATGTGTGGGTTAATGTGGAGGAACAAAAGATACGGTATCATGATCCTGGGAACCTTTTGCTCTATAGTTCAGTTAATAACTATACACTTTCCATGTCTCGAACATAAAATTATTTTTAATTCACTTGCGTATGTCAGAAATATTTAACAAACGTACTTGTTAAATAATTATAACCCAAATAATGTATATGGTCATAACATTTCAGTCCTCTGTTTAGTTTCTGGTTGTTTGTTTTCTTATAGAAATTATGAATATTTTGGTAAAAGAAAGCTATATACTTAAATCAAATTTATCTACAGGCTTCTCAGGAAATATTGAAAATTTGCATGCTATTTGAATATAATATAAATTAAACTATTCCTATTTACTTAAATGTTAATATAAAAAATAAAATTGCTCTAAGTTGAAGCGGATTATTGATTTAGCTGTATAAACTAATAATTATTATTTAATTAATATATTGTTAACAAATTATTATTGTATGTACAAATTATTATTGTATGTACAAATTATTATTTAATTAAACCTGTATACGAATCTTCTTACAAATATAATTAATTATATCTATCCAGATACGTGTATATATCATTAATTTGTCCAATAATTTAGAAGTAGTGTACATGTAAGCAGATTTCAAATCTTTAGATATGTGCGAGTGGAATAGCAAAAAATCATTATATATAAATGAGCAATAACGAATTTTCTTTATTCACTAATGCTCAGAAAATAAATGCTTGAAAAGTGAAGGAATACAAATTTCAGTAAACAATAGTATTCATGAATCAAGAGCAATTAAACAAGTCGATAGATAATTATTATACGATCATTAAAAATTATATACAATTTATATTGAGACAAGCTGTAAAATACGAAATAAAACAATCAAAAATATTTTTGCTATAATAGCAGAATATGTACTGAATATAATTATTTGCAAAATATCATTTTACTTCATTATACTATCATTGTCTTTGAATTTATATTGATTGTTTAAAAATATCACGCATCCTTTCACCATTAGCTGTACCAGATATTATCCACTAAAATATTATACATATCAAATTAATAGTTTTGAAGATTATTAAATACATCGTATGTTCTATCAAAAACCTTTTAATAACGATTTTTCTTCAATATCAAATTACACATGCGTATTTTTCTATTTTAATAATTGCCAAAATAAATTCTAGGAATTATTTCTAAATTATTTATTTTTTTGTAAATCAGTTCACATATATATGCATAAATGTGTAGATACTATAATCTACATAGTAACGAGTATACAATTTATTTCTTTTATAAACGAAAATTGTAAGTGTTTAATATTTGTATAAAGCTTACAATACATTATTACTTATGTGTAAGTAATGATTGAAGATAGCGTGTACTAAAATTTAAAATAGATCCTTACAATCATATAGAGTAAGGATACTTTATTATTACTCAATTACTGTTTTTAGATTCAAATTTAATAATAATAATGTACAAATTTATAGAGAACTGTATTGATGTGGTCGTCACGTTAGCAAATCAATGTATTAAATTTTGTTTACACAATAATCTTGGACATAGAATACATTATTAATGAAAAATGAGGACAGTAATCTACATATTTTAGTTAGTTTCTCATAGAGTTCAAATTTATGTACCCACTCCATTCAAAGCTTATCTTTTTAATCAAAGAAGAACATAATAAATATACTTTAAGATTGACTTTTTTCTCAAAAGAGAAAGAGAAAGCGATATACATATGTATGAAATAATATTAGTTCACTATTTTATTGACAAATCTTATTGCTTGTCGGAAAAACTCTGTAATTCAAACCAATTAATTTTGTATAACAGTTTACTATATAAAGTAAAATTGTATTAATAAGATATTTGAAGGTAATCAGAGCTATACTTCCCATAAATTGTTTGTTATTCCAAGCAACAAATAGTACTCCAAACATATAACAATATTTTTACAAATTGTTAATTGCATTTGTTAAACACTTATTAGCTTAGATTGCTAATGACAGTAAGAGAAAATATTATCTTTATAATCTAATCAATAATTAATAGTCAATTTTAAAAACTTTTATTAACGTCAATGGCTGAAAATATCTAAATACGTAAACTAATAAATATGAAAGATTTTTAATAAATTTAGACGTTTTAGATAAAAAACGGTCATTACTGAAACCATTCACAGTAATAAAATTAATTAATTAATCTATAAGATCAATAAAATACATTATAGTGATAAAAGAGAAGACCATTGTTCATTCTGAACTAATAAAGAGCCACAATAAGTTGACATAAAACTTATTTATTATTTAAAATCACACTATGTGTAAGTTCCATGATAATATTATAGACGAAAACATTTTGATGATGTCGCTAAACTCACCATAGTGTAATATTTTTTAATATTCTAATAAATTTGAATATAAATTTTTGAATATAAGAAGTAAAAATCCTTTATAAGATTTTTTCAACTGTCATTTGACTCTTAATTCGTATTTCTTTTACGTATTAAAAAATAATTAAACAAAATAATTAGTCCCTCTTTTTATTCATTTCGTTTTTTCACATATCAATGTTAAGTTATAGAAATTTATCGATAGTTTAAAGATAGACAAGCTGTTATATTTAGTTTTCTTTTTAACGTAAATTGCAAGCATTAATTTATCCATATTTACGTAGTTTAAATATTTACATATACAGTTTGTATACAAATCTATATATATACAGTTTCATATTACGCCAACTATGTTATTCTTTTAAAAATATCGATTTTTATATTATATTATGTACCTTCAGCAACATTCTAGTTTATTTGGTGAGAATTTATGTCATACTTTAAACTGTTTTAAAATAAACATCAGCTTGATTTATCACTGTTTCGCGATCATTTCTATTGCAATTCATTGACAATATAGTCGAGCGCTACAATACTTATATGAAGAAGTGTGCACATAGAAGCATACTTTTAAGTCATATTTCCAATATCAGGTCATGGATATACATATAACTCAGACATTCACTGGTTTTACATACAGTTATTTATTTAGACAAAACACTTATAATCCATTAATTATGGATTACATTTATGATATTGGAGATTTATTACAATATTTCTAGGTTAATTGATATGTAGATATCTACATTTAATCGTTTGAATCAGTGAATGTTTCTTTATTTTCCGATAATAAAAATGTTTTATCTTATACATTAAACAATTATACTTTATTTCATTTTCTTATGTGATAATCATGCAATATATTATGTACCTACATAGTTCTACTTATATAGATGCATACAATATGTTACGAATCGTAATCTTTTCATGAAATATATTAGATTTTATAATAAAATAGATACATTTATTATGTTCGCTAAAATGTATCGAGCTTCATAATCTATTTTAATTCGTATATATGACTAGATTCCTTCTTCAAGGAAATAAAATTACCACTTTAAATATCGCTTTCTATATATTTTTTCTTATGATCTGTATTTTGTAAAATAGGAAAAATATTTCCTGAATTAATTTTATAAATGTACAATTGTAACATTTCATTTATTGTACAATTCTAATGATTTTGACATTTTCACTATATGTTTAGTATGTATCTATCATGATGAGCAATATGATCATTTGAGTGTTTACTAATATTATATATAGCAGGTATATATTATACATAAAGTCCAGTCGATAGTTAAAGACTATGTTAACTTAAAGTATGACTACTGAGCGCAAACTATCTACATATCACGAGAAAGTATTTAATATTAACTTGAATTTTTCATAAAGTTACTTACATTTCCTGTAAGAAGGGAGAACAACAAATATCGTATAAATTGCGCATTAGTAAATTACGGAAATTGGGAGAAATTTTGTCAACATTTTAAATTAAAACACTTTTGATATAAATATTAATTTTTAAATTGAATTCGAAGTCACAACACTTGTACTTTGAATTAGAAAAGTACATTATTTAATAGAAAGGGAATTGTACACGCTACGTGATAGACACATACACACATATTTTTTCACCCATGTATATATAATAAAAGAATGCTTCATTTTGTATAATATATACACCTCTGTCGTATAATAACGTTCAGTCTTAAGATTCAAATTAAATGAAGCATTGTTATTTAATTACATTCAACTAAATATTAACTTTTAATTAATTAATGAGGCACAAGATATACCAATATAATTTTTATAATTTTATTACATAACGTTGTTTGATATCCAATTGGATGTACGTTGTATTTACTTTTATTTATAAAAGTCCTATACAATTCATATTTGACATTTGGAGACCATAATAAAAAATACCGCTTAAGTTTATAAACGATCTTGATATGAAACTATTTTCTAGGATGCAAAATCAAATTTTAATTCAGAGGTTAGACAATTCGCACCTTGTTGCAATGCCCTAACGTCAAAATAAAGCGTTGCCTCAAAATGTCCCAGCTTCCACCTCAACTGTTAATAAAAGGATCGGATCAAACTTGGCTGCATTAGCTGACCAAACAGCATGCAATGAAGTAATTTCCCAGGTTTAAGCCTGTAAGATCGAAGTCCGTGTTCATTTCTATGCTACATTGGAGATTTCATTTAACATTTATTAAAATAATAATATTATTTATTTCATTTAAATGATTTTTTTTCATATAGAGTTAAACCAAGAAAACATTTGTTTTATAAGGTAAACACAAGAAATAGAATTAATGTTTTAATAAACCGAAACGGAAAATATTGTGTTAACTTTAAGGTTGGTATAAAATATTTACGGTTTATTTGTCTACATTTAACAATATATAGAAAATAACTTATACAAATTAAAATAATTTTTAATACAATAATAGTACATTATATATTTGTCAATATATATTAAAAGTATATATATGAGCATAAGTTGGCATTTCATTCAAAGTGTAAAGTTTTTGTTAAAAATGATAAGTCACATAACTTTTTTAATTTGAGTAAGTTTACTTTGGTCATCTTCGTATCCTAAATTGGAAATTGTTAATGATTTTTACTTATTTTTAAATCGATCAATGATGATATTTCAATAATTGTATTGTTTATCATGTCTCCTGTAATTTGTGTTGGATCAATTAATAAAATAACCAGGCTACAATTTTATAATAATGTACTATTATTATTTTATTTTGACTATTATATAATTACAATTTTAATAAAATAGTTTAATATATTTGTAACAACTTTTAAATGAACGGGCTTGAACGAACCTCTAGCTATTAATATGTAATTATTGTCAAAATATTGCTTCATGTCATCGAGAAAATATTACTATTTTTCAGTATAAATTTTATATGCAAAACGACGTTGCATAATTAGCGAATTTAAATGCAGTTATTTTAGTAATTCCGTAATGGCAGGGTTTTTTATTTATGTTATAATCTAACACTGCACATATACCGACACAGTAACATTACGTTGACATAGCATTAATTATTCACTTCCCAATAAATAATGTTTTAAAGTGCAAATATATTTTAGATCAACCTCTACACTGCAAAAAAACTGTTTAAAATAGCACTGATATAGTGTGATTTTCAACGAAATTTAGGTTGAAGCATACTATTAATATGTTTTCATCCAAAACAGTGTAAATGTAATCCATTCTGTTAACCACAGAGATTTTATAATAATGTAATTTTAACCACAGAGATTTTATAATAGTGTTATTTTACACTATATTACTTTTTTTTAAACCAGTGCGATTATCAACTTATCATTTGATAATGGTGTAATTTTAAACATAATTTTACACTGTTTTATATATATATGTGCTTTCTTCGCAGGGACCTATCCAGGGGTCGCCTAAGGGACAAGTGTCCCCCCTACAGGTCACAGTAGCGCCCCTATAAGGTGATATTGCGCTGTTTGTGAAAATATCTATAGTACAGGCACGGCGCTTGGGGGGCCACAACTTTGGGACGGCCTTCATGTACATCCTTCAAACTCCACTCCCCCCTCCCCAACCCTCCCTCCACGCCATGGATAGCTAACCAGATGATTTTTGCCCCCTTTAATCTCCTATAAATTTATTACGTTTTTTACTTTCTGTCATAATATTGAAAATTGTCAATTAAATTACTATACATCATAAGATATATATCAGGAATTTTTATGAAAATTTGCTATCTTTTTCAGTGTCATTTTTTTGGTGTAGAAAGTAGAAACTTCAATTGAAAGCATTTTATTTTAACATGATGTAAAGTTTAACCAATTATATGGAATTTATTTGTCGTGACAATTTTTTCTGTGGAGCCTGTTACACAGCAGCGAATCCTCAACTGTGTAGCATATGTGTATATAGTACATATATATTATATTCGCGTACGACCTATCCTAGACTAGTGTATGTAAGCAATTTATT
>JAYRBW010092249.1:0-21116 GCA_036023295.1 Invenusta paracnida
CGATATGCGATGTCATATTTTATTGCATGTCGCACGTCGCTTATCGCATCGTTTATCGCCTAGTGTATGGGTTAACTTCAATCTGATCGTACGACCTAGTCGCATGTCGCATATCGCATCATTTATCGCCTAGTGTATGGCCGGCATTATAGACAATAGTTGCATAAAATAAACAATTAATAATAGTATCCTACCTACCTAGTAGTTAAATTAATAAAACTACAATTCAAGTTTTAATTAATTAACATTGATTTATAATTAAATGTACCTATACACTTTCATAATTTCTAGGTAAGCTTTTTAAAATAGAAAATTCAAATCAATCACATAAAACAATTTCAATGAAATTGGCAATTATTCTCAAAATTCTTTCATTTGCAGTATATAAATGTGATGAATGATTCCATATTTAAATTAAAAAAATTAATGATTGAATACATAATATATTCATATTTTGAGTTGATACTGGTTACTATACAATTAGAGTTAATATTATACTTTCGTTAAAAAAGTGAAATTACATAAAATATGTTGTCATATACCTATTGTTATGCGTAACAATAGGTGGTTTCATTTTTAAAGTTTAGTCAATAGTTTAGTTACCAAAATGGTTTAGTAAACTTTAAAGTTAACTACTGGGCTCATTTTTATTAGTGCGAGATAACTTGAAAGTAAACTTTGCGGTTAACTTAAACATTTTCGTAACTTAAAAATGAAACCTACTTTCAGTTAGCTTGCTGCTAGTAAAGGAATTTAATATAGGATTAGATAGGACATAATTTGAATTTCTAAAGTTTACTGAGTTTGTAACCTCGAAGTAAACTTTTTTAGGTTTCATTTTTAAAGTTTATTCAACAGTTTAGTTACCAAGATGGTTAGCTTAACTGGTCTGGTGACTTAACTTAAAAAATGAAACCACCTAATAAAGTTTTCTACTTGGTGGGAAATGTTTGATGAAACATACATGAAAACCAGGTAAAGCAAATGTTTTAAAAAGTCAAATGCACATAACTTTCATGATAAAATAGTTCATTTACTCACCATGTTTCGGTATACAAACAAAATTCCAATGAAATCATTAACCATTTTTTAATTTGGAATACAGGACTATAAAAATAATTACTTATATAAATAATATGTAGAAAAGATAGATGAATATAAAACAGTTCAAAGAAGAGAGCGTTGACCTTAGGTTCGAATTTTATGGAGTAGAGATTTAGTTACAAGAGATCATTTAATTCAAATATCAGATTGGTGCTCTAACTCGTGTACATTACAATGCTCTATTTATTTAAATATTCTATATAGTTTGAAATATGTATTTTAAATTAATTTTAATGCAGTCTTTAGAAGTTTGTCTGTATAACAAAGTATATATTGAGTCAATAAGTGTCTTTTATAAAAACTCTTGTGTAATATATCTATTTAGTTTTTTAAAGAAGCATAGTCTTGAGTTCAGTACTTTAATATTTATTTAGAATAACAGTTTTATTTTATGAAATGGTCAACGTTATATATGCATGTGAGAGTTTATACCTATGTGAGGGAAATTGAAATAATAATGATACCAATGAATTCAAGCTATATTATATACCTAATATATAATAACAAATATATGCTAAAAATAATTGCGTCTTAGTTTGTTTTATAGTTTCTATTATAGTTGTCTAAAAAGTAGCAATAGTTTATTGTTGAGAGATCAGCTTTAATACAAACAATGTCTTAAAATATATACATAAAAAACATTTTAGACCATCTCATCTTGTGAATATGTTTCATAAGATTTATCACTCTGAAACAGTTTGGTAAAATAACATCTTTTATGTAATGATATCCCTACTCTATTAATATGATTATAATTAATCTTTAATTTGATTTAAAATAGATTTATTAACTAAATATTCCAATTTTAAAGAGTACCTTGACAGGCATATTTGAACTCCCATAATAATCGATCGGTATTTACCATTTTTAGTTTTATTTAATTTTAAATATTGCTTTGAATTCAATAGTTCCAGATTGCATTTTTGTTATTTTATATGAATATTTAGCAGTTAAATATTAAATAAATGAACATGGATCATGGAATCTTAAGGTCATATAAAATGTCTGTTTTATGATTTATAATTATTTTATTTTATTACCATAAAACAACTTTCTAGTATAAATACACATTTCAATTTTTATAAGTGCTACTATATCTATATTTATCTTGAACAATATTTTACCCAGAAACTTTTAATATTTTGAGATGTACATAGACATCTCATTATGTGGATGTTATAATAAACATCCGATCATCTTTTTCCGTACGCTCGACTTTTTCTTGGCTTATTTCAGTATTCAATATTTCTTCCTCCGTAAACTATTATGGATAGTGGTTTTACAGAATGTTCCAATCTTTTGGGCTCTTGGAAATTTATTATCATGACATACAGTATCGTCCTGGAAAGACTTCTTTTAAACTTATTCCAAGCGTGTGTCAACAAAAACTCTGACTTTGCGCTTGTCAAACAGTGACGGATTGATTTGTATGAGCCTAAGAATTCCCGAGTTGGAGCACATAAGTCAGAGGAGAGGAGAAAGGCGGGCAGAGAAATTAACTATTAGGAAAGTGAAGGGGGGGGGGGGGGTTGGGTCAGACGATACAATCCATTATTGGAATTTAGGAGAAAGCTCAAGATTTTTGAGATAACACAAATTACAATAAAGTAAAAAACTTAAATGAGTAAAAAAAGAAATTCGTGACCACATCAAGAAATTGTATATTAAAATATAGAATGCAAAGGTTTCATCGTCAATAATAGTGAGTTTATTTTTGCTAGAAATTGCAAAAAGCAAACACATAAACAAACTACTCATACTATTTATATATTTCAAAAATATGAAATAGATTTTTAACAACATCCTTAGAAAAGTTATTTAATAAATTTGATAACCTGAACTCTTTTATTATTTAACATTCAATAGGTATTATACAATAATATATATTATATTATGTAAAAATCAATAAGTACCTATATACAAATTTAGATTATTTCTTATTCATGAAAATGTAATTTTCTTCTTATCATTAATCCTTCAATATAATTACACTAATTCTAAATTTAATAGTTCAATTGTTTTCACTATGTACATGTAAAATTAACCACAAGGGAGTCTATACTCACTCTTGGATTTGATCTGGAGGTGGGGATATAGTTCTATTATTTTAACTCCATGGTTTCCAGCTGCCCTAAAATCGGCACACTTTTGATTTAACCTTCAGTCAGAGAAAGTCAATTAATACCTTTCAGCAACATGCACTTGACTTTTGTTAATAAAGCAAAATATGTTCGGATTAAAATATACATTTTATATGCGTCCTAATGTTTGAATTCGCAATATATTCTAATAAACATTACATATCCTGACATATAGCTACATGTCATAACTGTTGATATAATTATAATACACAGCTTGCGAACATTCACGTAACATTCATGCTATTAGTTACAAAGCTAATTAGTTTATGCAAATAGTTTAATAAGATAAATTTATTACTTACGGAAATCAATTAGTAAATGTATATCTATGTATCAATTCAACATAGAGAATTAAAATAGGTTTACATATAAATAAATTCCTATACTTTCATAAATAAATAAAAAGTTCATATACCCACAAAATAATAAAAAGGTTTGATAAAATGTGTAATACAAGATAACCAACTTAATTGAGCTACAGTAAATTAAGAAGACAAAGTTTAGATGCCTGTAAGTGTGGAGATTTCAAAAATTAGTGATCACTAATTATTTCGTTTATAGTAGTGATTCTTTAATTATACCCATTGTGCTCATTCTGACAAAATAATTAGGACAAATTGCTAACAAAGGTTTGACGATTAATTATGGTAGATATAGGTCTCACTCAGCTAACACATCTGAAAAGTCCCAAGCACGAGAACTTTAGGAATTTTTTAAATCATTTTTTTCTAATTTCCCACATTAAAGTATATTAAAGATTCTCTTATATTTGTCTAATTTCCTCAAAATCTTATTTTTGTTTGTTTCTAATCAAAGTTTGTTGCTCTAATTGTTTCCAAACATTAAAAATAGAAATTAGCCTCATAAATTATATCTTTCAAATTCTCTATACTTTAAATATTGAGAATTAGACAATTTTTGAATTTAAAATAGAAATTACTCTCATAAATTATATCTTTCAAATTCCCTATACTTTTAAATATTGATAATTAGACTATTTTGGGGATATTAAGCCTAGAAATGGTTTAATTATCAATATTGTAAAGTATATAGAATTTGAATTATAAAATTTGTGAGGCTTATTTCCATTTTAAATGATAGGAAACACTTAAAGCAACAAATTGATATGAAATATGTTATCTAAAAGTAAAAATAAAACTTAAATTTTCCAAAAATAAGGTTTTTAAAGAAAGTAAAACAAAATTAAGAAAATCTGTCATATTCTTCAATATGGAAAATCGGGAAAAAGTTTTTTTTATTCCTAAAGTTCTCCCTCCGTCTTGAGACTTTTTATATTTGTTAGTTGGGACCTATATTTACCATAATTAATCGTCAAAACTTTGGTAGCAATTTGTCCAAATATCCGTGGATTTAATGCCAAATTGACTACACTGTATAATATGACTATTGAATGTAATATATACATTTCAGACATGTTCATACATATTCAAATTAATATATTTAATTGACGGGAAAAAACTCGTTTTTTTATTAAATTATGATAACAATATTTAAGCCAGGAATATACAGTACTTGGACGGAATACAGTACTTGCTTGATAATTTGTCCCCACATATACCATCAGCGGATACTATGCGTGGTCATCCCCTTTCCTTGAGATTGCAAATCATGGTAACTCTAAGATACTTAGGCAGCTCATCCATGCAGAATACTGTCGGGTATTTTACCAACCTTCTTCAACCATTCAACCACTTTTACCTGATTGGCTGCTATTATTTGCACCAGCGTGGATTTCCCTGCTCGCTGACTTAGTCGCTGACTTAGTCAAGTCAGGTCTATGAATAAAGATTTGTGTCGCTGACTTTATTAAGTCACCGACTTAGTTTTCGAGGTGACTAAGTCAAGTCAGGTCTATGAATACCGCCCCAGATTCACATTACTTGCATTTGATTTTGCGTGAGGGACTTCCGTGAAATGTTATGCCTGTTCACGCAAGAAGTTACGTGTTCATGCAAGAGAGGTCACCCAATGCATATCATACATACACGCGATGCATTTTGTGAATAGTTGAAATTTGACTACTTGTTGGACTACTTGCATGATGCTTTGTAATATTTTTACTTTTAGTGATGTTCTGTGTGTTCTGCTTGCGCTCTTTTTGCTTGACCTACTTTCTTTCGACAAAGGCTGGCAAACATGCAGATAACGTAAATCGGGTTAAATGCAACATGCTGTTAATCCCCTTCCTGTTGTTAATATATGTATAGTATAGATATTTAACTAACATAAATTGGAATTATTTTAATTCGATTTCGATGGATATATTTGAAGTTATAAATAATTGTATAATAATGCAGCCTGCGATAAGTTGTATGCATTTTCGAATTAATATTTTTAGTTTATATAGATTTTTTCAGACAAATACATGTTGTTATAGAAACGCTACAAATAAATTTCATAATAGTGCTCTGAATATAAATAAATATATGCAAGTATAAAATGTAACAAAAATAAAGTATATATCACTCTATATTTTCAAGGAAAACACATTGAATATATTATAATAACTATTTATAAATCATTCCTTTGTATTCAAACATCATTATATATCATTATTATGTATATTTACAGTAAAATATCTCAAAAGTATAACATTAAACGTGAGGTACATGTTTTACTTTAAATATTATATAAATTAGCATTTTAGGGTGCTATAAAATAATAATACCCAACACTTTTGAATTAAAACAATTGAATAAGATAAATATCATATCAGTTAGTGGAGATGTAGGTATATTATATACGTATTTTGTAAAATGAATTTATTTACAGAAAGTTTACTATTTTTTATGCCAGTTACATCAATCATGCACAACGTACAAAAGGGAATTAAAACATCGTATTGAGGAAAGAAATATACAAATTTAATACTTCATATATATTTTATATAATTGGTAGCTATCAAGAACTATCGACACTTGTAAGAAAGTAAATGAAATGTTAAAGTAATAACATACAGTCATTTCTTATATTATAATGGTAACATCATAAACGTTAAAATAACATTATTCGTTAAAAGAACTATTTATTCTTTACAGGGATAAAAAATTGATATCAAGTCAAATAGAAGTATATAATATATATATATATGTGTACATCAATGTGCATATAAATATAAATATACATGTACATGTGGTGTACAAAGTGTGTAAATTGAAGTTGATTTTTATAATTTCTTAATATTTTTTCAATCTTTTCTTTTAACTGTAAATTTGTGAATATATATATATTAATCACATGAATGCTTGTACATACTTTTAGGTTTTCCCGATCACAGTTAGACGAACATCAGATCAAATCTGACATAACTACATAAAATGTTAATTCTGAATTTTAGTAGAGAGTGAATGTGTAAATAAAGAGATCAAATTCGACGTATACATACATATTACATCTAAAATCAAATTTAGTGAACATTAAATTTGGAAATAAAGTAATCAGATGTCACATATGGAATTCAAATTAGACATACATTATTCGAATTCAACAATTTAATACATCACTATTTTAACTTGTTTCTTGCAATTATTCTGAATTCTTACTGATTATTGACATATATTTAGGGAATAGTCTCATATATGTTCTCTATATATTCTTATATATTATATATATATTAATTTCAGCATATGAAGTAACACTATCTAATAATAAAAACTTGCAATACATATATAGACGTGATGAGAGACGGTCAAATGCTTATAGTGTTCCACTTGTTTGTACATTTTGTATGATTTAAACAACAAATTTATATTAATATTTTATATCAATCGCAGATTTTTGTGCTCTTTTTGTCCTTTAGATTATCTTAGTATTTTGTAAATGTTGGAATTATTCCAATTTTGTATTTCTCTTGTCTATTGTTTACAATAATGTAACTTACATCGATTACGTCATTCTTGATTTCAATTCACCTCCGCACTTCTATTATCCCTACTATACACTGGTGGAGCGTGGTTCTAATAATACTGACAACCTTACAGGGAAACTCTTCATGCTGCAGCACTTGATAAACTTCGAGCAAACATACGATTTTCAACGAGCTAAATTCTTAGCAGGAAATTATTGATTCGCAAACATTACTTATTAATGCACTTAAATCAATTTCAAATATCAATATTCTATACTATCCTACTTACGTGTTAGGATAGTAATTTATAACAATGTAATTGTGTTCGGCATCCCTGAGATTGATGAATTAAAATTATAAAACGCTATAGATTATATTGGGTGTAATAATTCTATGATAATATCTCACTTTTGGATCAGTAGCGGAACAAGTAGCAAACCTCGTCCTATCAAAGTATTTTTTAATAAACCTAAAAAGGATTGAAAAACATCTGTAGTATCAGTACAAAACATGAAATTCTGATAGCGAAATTTAATTAAATGCAGACCAAATATATCTTGACAGAAAAAAAATTCAGTGGTTACCTATAAATCAAAAAGAAATTGCGCCCAAAAAGCCGCCAGTATCGTAGTCCTAAAACGCGGAATCTTATACATAGACAACGCACTGAAATCGATAGTGCAACTTCTCTAAACGTTATTTTTCGTGCATAAATTCGGAACATTTTAATTATCCTCACCTTCAAACCAGGTGTATATTGTTTCTTTTAATAATCTACTCATTGGTCTACAATCTGTGTGTTCTGTCTATAATGTCATCAAAACTACGAAACTTGACTGTGGAATTGTATCTTATAACCTTCATATATATTAGCCATTACTGAAACTTGGCAACGCCCTCAAATCTCTTTCCTTTTTAAATAACTTTCTATTACTGGTTTTAATATTTATTTTCAACCTAAATTTCAAGCTAAATCTGGAGAAAGTATTGTCGCTGTCTTCGAAAGCTCCCTTAATTACACTGTGCTCGATATCCCCGTGTTTAACTCTTTCGAACAACTTACCATTGTGTTCACCAATCCCTCATTTATCCCTTTTAATATCCCTATCATTTAAAGTCCTTCTGACTCAAACTTAACTGTTTTTCTTACTGAATTCGACAATCTTCTGGAACGTACTTTAGACACATTCATCCATGGTGATTTTAATCTTCATTTAGAAAATCACACTCTTATTTTATGCGAAATTTAAGTAATCTTAACGCTCAGTTCCTAGTTCACCAGTCGATTCTCCCACTTATTCCGCCGGTCATATTTTCATATTGTGATTACAAGAAATCACGATGATGTTGTACAATCCACTTTCGTTTACACTTGGGACATTAGTGACTACAGTCTATATCTTGTCCCAACTCTCCATTACAAAGCCCATTTCTATTTTTCAAGAAATTCGAGTCAGAAATTTAAAATCCTTTAACTTGTCTCCTTTTAAGCATCCAGCAACCACTCACCCATATACCTAATCGATTCATATTATAATACCACTACTACTCTATTACAAGAGAAAAATGCTCCTGCTTTTAATTTCAAATGTTTGTAAACGTCCCGTACTCCATGGTTTAATCACAGAATTCGTATCGCCATTCGCCGAAAGCTCGAATCTCTCTTTACCGATTGTATTAATTATACTTTTATACAACGTAATCATATTCAGTATCTCATTAGGAAAACTAAATCTGATAATTACTTTTCATTCGTGGAATCCAACTGTAACTCTCTTAAAAAACTGTGGTCAGTCATTAATTCTCTTTTCCATAACCACCCTTCTATATAGTTTGCCTAAATCAAAATCCGACCACGATTGCTAGCTGCAACTAGTATTCTTCTTCTGTAAAACATAAATCAATAATGCTTTAAACAAATCCTCTGACATGCTCTCTATAGGAATCTACCTAAGTTTCTGGTAGCCGACAATTTCAAATATGTTACTCTTGATAAATGTAGAGAAATACTTTCTTCAATTAAGTCAAAATCGTGCTTCTTTGACCTTATTCCGACCTAGATTATTAAATCTTCCCATAATTTATTTGCTCCTATTTTTTAAGCTATCGCTAATGCTTCAATCAGCAGTGGGACATTATCTATATCCGATAAACAAGCTTTCATCACACCAATTATAAAAAAATCCATTTACAAGGAAAACCTATAGAACTAACGACCGGTGCCTTGCATTACATTCCTTTCAAAGTTCATTGAACGTGTCGTACTCACAAAAATTGCCGAATTATTTGTCTCGTCTGCTCTGTTATTTCCATTTCAGTCAGCTTATATAGATCTGGTTTTTCAAACAAAATCATACTTTCTAGCGACCTAACATCCATGTAATAAGTAGTGACTTAACAGTATTCCTGGGAGTCACGTACGACTGAAGGTTAACATTTGAAGAAAACACAAGGAAGGTAATTGAGAAAACAAAGAAACAAAGAAATATGCTAAGTGCATTGACAGGAACTCATTGTGGATTTGATAAGGAGATATATTGAAGACATCATATATAACCACTGTAATATCTATCCTTGAATACGGGGTAGCCATCTGGATTCCGTAGATAAGCAAGACAGATATGGATAAAATCGAAAGATGTCAGATTTAACAGAGAGAGTGATAAGTAAATACCAGAAGAAGCTATAGGTTAAAAGAAACAAGAGAGGAACAACAATAGCAATCATCTTAAGGGAAACATTTTGAAGCTAGAAGAACATTACCCCAGAAGGAAAATAGCAACAATGAAAACAAAAAGAATACTAAAGAAACTCGAATTAAGAGAAGAGACCAGAGAAAAGTGGATGAACTTATTCCGTGAAATTGAGGTAGAGCGAGATTTACAAAATTGATAGAGCCATGGCTGGAATGCGGAAAATTAGAATTTGACCTGAAAGAAGTGAAATAATAAGAAAAATAAGTTAATAGGAGAATAGGAGAGGGCAAGATAAAAGACAACAATAAATATGACGTGGTTCACTGCATCGCGCTTTGACTACACCAATAGCCTACTCTACGCCTGCCCTGATTCGAGATTGAAACGCCTAAAACGCATCCAAAACGGTTGCGCTCACCCTATTAAGTGCCTTGTACGTTATCCACCAACTTCTTCGGCGCTTCGAGATCTTCATTGGCTTCCAATAAAAAAGGATTACTTCCAAAATCTGTTGCCTTGCACACAAAGGATTCTGTGCTGGCCTTCACGGATATATCTGCTCACGGCAGCTCATACTCAAGGTGTGTCTGCAGTGCTCCAGTCTCAAGACGCACTGTTTATTCATTAGCCTATCGCTGGCTCTTCTGTCTCATTCATCCGAAGGTCTTTATTTCTGCGTTCCGGGGAACTGGAACCGTCTCCCTTCCTTCATTAGATCCGAAAGTGATTTCAACAAACTTAATAACATTTCAAATCGTATATTTTCAAACTTTCTACCTTATCTATTCGTACCATTTACCATATTGTTTCACCTATTTCTTTTTCCTTTCCTAATTGTTTGTTTTTGATGTAGGATTTATATTTGTATTTGTGCTTGCATTGCATTGCATTGTACTGTATTACCTCTTTGTATTTCTTTTCCTTGTTGTTCTACCTTGATCGTTTGTGAAACTGAAAAGTGGTAAATGTATTTTATGTTGATATTTTATATTCTTTTTTAAATAATCATATAAGAATTTCTACAGTTTTATGAGAGAGCATATGTCTCCACACGTACTTTGTAAATTCTTTAAATACATTCTTAAACAAAGATATATATTTATAGTTATAATGTTAAACATTGTTGGCGGGTATTGAAGATAGTTTGTAAAATAAGTTTAGACAGTGCACCCGGATTTAAAACTTATTTTACAAAATATGTATAGTAGGTTAAAAGAAATACTTGCATTTAATATATTTTATTAATTATGGATATACATTAATTATAAGTAGGTATACTTATATATATATGTATAATAATTGCATTCGAGTTTATTATCTTAACAAGCACAAAGACAAATAAGTCTGAAGAGACAAAAGTAGGCTGGCAGCACTTTGGGGAGTAACAACACCGGCATTTTGCTCAATTATTTAACCTAAATCAGCAACGCGGACACCATGCTCTTCCAATATGATTTTGTCCCGACTTTCTGCCAATTTGCATTTTACTACGGGTCTTCTATTGTGATATTGCAATTTCGATGATGTTGAGAAAAGAAAATGAGGAAGGAGCCCACTTGAGAAGAATATTTGGAGGAGGGTTTGCTTCTGCTGCTTGTATACGCGCTGAAGCGCTTTCAAATATGAAAACCCTATCTGCGTTATCCGGAAAGATACCCTGCGAGAGTTTCTTGGAAGGTAATAAATCGATTGCCATTTATCCTGTCTTCTTGAATATTTGAATATTATACTACACCATTTATGTTACGGACTGCGAATGTCATCGTCTTCCCCCAGACCATAGGCATCCTTGCTATCATTTTTCTACATATAGCTATCTATATATATATATATATACTTGTAATTTGTATATGTCCTGTTATCCAGTTATGGATAACTGACGTACACACACATGTGCCATTTATATGCTAATACAATTGTGCAGTATTAAACTGTCCAATTTTATCATGATATGTCTAATTTGGATTCCCAATGGTACATTTGATTTACCATTTTTCCAGATTTACTGTTTATTAAATTTGATTTCATATTTGATGTACATACGTTATTCACACATTCGCTGCACACACAAATTTTAAATATATATTTGATGTAGATATATCAGATTTGATCAGATGTACGTCCAAATTTAATCAGGAAAGCATATAAAATGTTAATTCAAATAGTGAGAAATGCGAGTTCTACATGTTGCAGAACTCTGTGTTGTTTTCACAGGATAAATATACAATTATTAGGTTTATTTCTAAGAGATGAGATTGAATTTTTTTGTCTTTGGTGTAAGATTTGGTCTGGGATTTTGTTTTTTACGACGTATATACGACAATTATACGTAGTAACATGAATTATATGATTTTATTTATAATTGTAATGATAACCTAATAATTAAATACTCATATCTACACACTCCTTCCATACTATAAAAACGTCACTAAATAAAACATTGTTCTTATAAAAAAACAATCAATAGAAAATTTATTTTAAATAAAGAAATTTCTACATTTCAGGTTAAAATATAAAACATATAAACATGACAGAATGAGACAAAAACGTTAGTATTGTTTTCTGTTTTAACCATAGAAACGTCGACATATATTTAATTTAAAAATAATAATAGCATATAATTGTGGATTTCTCACTTTCCCTATTCGTAGAGTTCATAACTTAAATAAGTTACTAAAGGTTTTCTGCTTCAAATAATATATCTTGAACAAATTTACAAACGTATTTCTCTTTTTCATTTATCTTATAATGCTATTTAATAGATGTATGTGGATATTATACTTTTAAGTGCAATATGACAACTGAATATTATTTGAACGAATTTTAAAATTTACATTTGCAAAAATAAACAAGATTTTAAAAATATATCCTATATTTGTCCGCTTTGAATTATACGTTTTCTTTTCTTTCTAATTTAGTTGTTATATTTGGTAGAATTGACTACAAACTTGTTGCTAATAATATTCACAAAACTTTACTTTTAGATTTTCTAAAGAAACAAAAAATCTCAAATATAGATAATGTAATAAGATACTGTGAAGTAGAAATATATTTATTCCTCGTTTTTAAATATTATTTACCATTAAAAGTAAAAGTTGTAAACGTAAAATATTTTCTTAAGAAATGATTTATTATTAAATTTATTTTTATTTATTAAATAAATAATGGTAACAATGTACAAAATCTATATCTCATAAGTATTGAAGTAGAAAATATATAAAAATAATATTTATAACTTTGTACATACATATTTGTATATACATACATATATATTAAAAGTATATCAAGTATGTAGGTAATAATGAAAGTAATTTATGGTTAGAGTTTAATGCTAATTATAATAATTCTATATTAATACGATTTTGTAAAAATCATATGTCAAAATAGTTTATGTTATTATACTAACTTGCATGGTAAATGGTCTAAATGTGTAAAAGGGATATTATAGCCAAATCTTGTGAATCTAATTTCACTGAACACAATTATTATCGATTTGTATCTACCACCTGCCTATCACCGTCAATACTAAAACAATTAAAAGCATTAACTTTTAGATACATGGACTAAATTCTCTAGTTTTACTATTGCATTTTTTACATTTTAGAACCCTAAAGTATATAGCAAATTGAAAATCATGAACGCAATTAAAGATATTTTATTAGGTTTTTAAGAAAAAATAAATAAATAATTCGAGTTTAATTATAGGTGTGTAATCCGCAGTGTTTCATGTATACCTATCAATAACATTGGTTGGTAAATAGGTTTATAACAGCTAGTGTAACTGAACTAACTAACGGACAATGGGTTACTTAATGGGGCATAAATCCACAATAAGCGATATACATGCTGTGCGCCTATCTTGGTACATTTATAAAAACAAATACTGTTATCACATGAAAATAACAATTCTAAATTGAAATATACAAGCAAATGCATATATCAGCGAAAGGAATGGTATAATATAAGCTACATATATTCAAATGGTATCTTTATGACTATTTCTTGGAAAAACAAAAAATTGCAGCAATTTCTATAATGACTGTTAAAATATTAGCCTAAAAGAACTAACGCCACGACATGTAGGTATACATGGACCTACAATTATAAATCAAGGAATGTCGATGTTTCAATATCCATATTACTTTAAAATAGCTATACTATGAAGTCAATGTTATTGTAATATTATGGAGTTTACAGGAATTTACATTTGTTTGTTTATACTAATAACTTATTGTAATAGTGACTCAATTTGGTATAAATTGTTCAAATATGAATCCTATATTCTGCTTCATGTACTTACTAGAAAATATTTATAAGACATTCTGTTAATTTTCATAAATTGACTAGATTGAAAAATATGATTAAGCGTTCAGTTTTTATAGACACCTGATCAGTAAAAAGCTTTTCCGTATTTTTTTATTAGATTGTAATTTCAATTAAATTTTAATTATATATAATTAAATTTTAATTTTAATATTTCCTTCATTTTTGAATTATTTTTGAATTGATTATTTGAATTGGTTATTTTTTAATTCATAGATTGACAAGATTCGTTTGATTGATGTCCAGAACATTATCACAAAGCGAAACATGACAGAAGTAGAAAGAATATAAAAACATATTTACATATGTATAGAGAGAAGAAGGCCTTTTATAATTTCATCTGTCTGGTATATAGTCGCGTTGAACATTGCATGAGTACTTGACTTTGGCTAGATATTGACAAGTCGATGTGAAGTGGTGTCTCCCTTCGTCCAAAGCCTCGTACCCACTTTGTCATTTGCATAAAGCTTCGTGATCGTGGGTCTCCGATTTCCTAATTACATGGACCTTATTTAAGTGTTCAACTTTTAATGGCAGAATGACTGCTTGTCAATTGCAATATTTTTTCTTGTGAATTATTTTCGCCATATCTGAACACAATACATTTTGGGGGGACATGGAACAGTGTAAATAAACTGATAATGTATTTAATGTTCGCATTTTTTGCTAGTATGCTACTTTAGAACAAATTGTCAATTAACGTTATTAATAATTAATTAAAAATTAACTATCAAGTCGAATGTAATTACAGTAATGTAGTATGGCATTAATTAGTTATATTCAAATCAATAACATCATTTTTTTAAATATATTTCTTTACCTGATATACTAATATTTAAGATATAAATATTAGGAATTTAGGCACATTCTGGATATGTAATCAATATCGACATTAAATCACAATAATAATTATTATGTTACAAACCAAAATTTATTTTGAACAAAAATCGATGTATAATTAGGGAATGTACAGTAAGCATATCCCTGTGAAAAACATTTAAATAGTTTTTAAAATATAAAGACTAATTACTAGTTAACTAATAATGTACAACTAAGACGATATCGTTTTAATAAAAAATATCTGTGTTAAATTACAGTAGTTATATATATTTACATATATATACCCGTTATAAAAAGATTAATCTTTTTCTATAGATTATATTCTAAATCTTCTTTTGAAAGTTTTAATACCTATGAATAATTTATTTACGGCAATGAATGTTAGATAGGGAATTCATGTTTTTATTAGACTGCCTTCAAGAAACTATTTATACTTTCAATGGAACTTAAACTACAGCACTATAAAAAACACAAATGTAAAAATATGTTTTAATATAATGAACACAAAGATATACTATAATATGCGTATGTAACACAATTTAACGAATTTTAATGAGAAAGAGAAAAGCCAAGACAAATTGGTACATAATATTTTAATAAAAGTTCGACATGTTTCGAATCCACATAATTCATCATCAGGAAAACATTTTTAGAAAAAGAGCGATATATTCGTTTTATTAAATATCGACTATCTCTACCTGATTAACACAATTTAATTGCTTAAAAACCTACTATTGTGCAATTTTTAAAAGATATCGGAGTATTATAATTTATGTCGAATTTTACAGTATTTACATCAATATTACAGCAGTTGGCTTAAAGTATGTAACATTACACAAAATCAATTATTTTAAAATGTTCACAACGTACAATATGTTTATAGAATTATCTTCATATGAATGTTCCATTTCTGAAAGTAAGAAACTATTTATATTTGTAAATATGCAAGCAAAATAAAATACGTAATGATTCAAGAAAACGAAAAAAATAAGAAGCAACATTTTTGTTTTTATAACGTTACAGTCTCGAATTAGACCAGCGGTGAAATAGTTCATATAATCTTTCTTTTAACGAAGTTCGGTCTTTTTCAAAGTACAGTCTTTCATACAAACAAACACATTTTTTCTTATTAAAATTTTCTTCCAATGATTGAAAAAAGCGTTATATAATTTAAAATACAATGAAACTGTTGCATACATTAATTTTACTTAAATAATATATATTTTTATGTATATAGAAGAATTATGTTAAGAATATCTTTAAATTATTTCAATATGGATTTAAAAAGATAATATTATATTAATATTAATAATAATAAGCGTTTATCGATAACAAAATGGAAATCAAAAGTACAAAAAATGAAAACACCTGGAGAAACAGTTGAAACAAGAATAAAGCAAATGGATCGCGCTCAAACAGATAGAAAAGATTTATTGACAAATGGAAGGAAATGAGGATAAGTACAAAAGGAATCGAGCAAAAAACATGGCAAAACAAGAAGTTAGACAAATAAATGATGAAGTATTTTGAAAAGGATTCCGAAACTGGAAAAGTGAGAGACAGATAAATGTAAAATAAGGATGAGAAAAAAAGAACAACCAATAAACACGAAGTAAAAATAATATAAGTAAGAAAAATTTATATATATATATAATAGGTATAATCAGAGAGCTATAAAGTTTTGAAGCACGGTGTGCCATCAATTGGATTTAACATAGTCAATGATATATTGTACGCTTCGTTTGAATATTTGAGGAATAAGAGAGTGCAAATGATGATTTGTTTCGGCTTCAGCAGCATTGGACAATTTCTCAGAAAAAATGAATCTTCGGGTTGGTGCGTTTTAAAATTCAGTGCAAGTGCATTTACTATGCACTATGAAGTGGCTTCTCTTTATAATATAATTAATCTTGTAGTAAGATTTGATTGATATAAACAAGAAGAGGACTAAAGTATAGTCAATAATTAAGAGGACAAGACATCTATTGTAAATTGTCTTAACTATAGAATGATTGCAGAGTTGTCCAAAGATTCCGAGATAGTAAGTCTTTTTATTGAAGTTTATTATCGTCTATGTGCTTATCCCATTTAAAATAAGATGTGAATGCAACATTAAGATATTTTAGTTCAGTTTCATGCCACACCTGGGATTTGAATATTAGAGATAGCTTTTCTTGTTTTTGGAATGATAAAAAATTTCGATTTATTAACAAAAAGTTTAAGGTTAATAAATGGTTGTCGTTTTTTATTAGTTTTCAGTATATTTGATGGAATTTGTTAAATCTAATACACAATAGAAAACAGTTGTGGTAGGATGTAGAAACGGGAGAATGAATAGTATAGCTCATTAAACTTAATAAACTGAAGAAATAAGATCATTGTTCCCTCTATATTGTGAACTTTAACTTTATTAATGAGATAAAATGTTAACTTTACATCTTAGCATTTGTATTTGTTTAAGAATCCAGAAAAAAATAATATTATTGTCTGGATAATTAGGCATGTGCAATCCAATTACTTTAAAAAAGAAATCGATGATGTTGAGTTGATCAGATGCATTAATATTGGGAAAAATAAAAACAAGAAAGAGAAAAATTCTTGATTCGGGAAAATTAAGATAAATCATTTCTAGAGGTAAATTAAGATTATTATTTGCGGTGTGAATGACAAAAGAAGAAAAGTTTTTATGAGCCCAGATACAAATGTTGTCTCCTCCCCTGTCCACAAGATAAAAAACATGATTATTAATGAGGAGAAAACCGGTGTTTATATCTGAATGTAGCCAAGATTCAATGACAGCAATGATGGAGGGTTTATGTACAGATTAGAGCAAATAAAGCTCATCAAGTTTATTAACTAAACTATGGGTATTGATGAGGAGGATACATGAAAGCTGCTAGGAAGTTTGCGAGTACTTTTTATTCCCATATTTAAAATATTTGGTTCTTCAGATCACATTTGTTTACAATGATATTTTCTTATATGGAGCCTTGTTTAAAGAAAACGCTGTCATTAGGATAGTTGTTCTTGGTGTTCTTGAAAACACTTCTCAATCTTTGTTTGTTCATTCTTGTTATAGGTATAAGATTCCACAAAATTATTAAAGATGATGCAGATTTCACGTAATTGAAGGAGCTTCTATGGTTTAATTTACAAAGTTTAATTTGCTTTTCTCAAATGCAAAATTTGTTGTTGCACTATTCTTGGCATTGTTGAGCATATTTTAAGGCTCAAGGTGGAAATAGTGTACTGTCTGAGGATAATTTTGGACGTTATGATCGAGGAGGAGTGGCTTCATATAGAGGCTATTTTGATTAGCGTCACTTGAAATTGGAAACTCAGTTTGACAGTCTAAAAATATTTATTTTCCTAAAATATAATTTAATAAGAGTTCATATTATAATTTCGAAAACCAATTTTATTCTAAGATAAAAAATATATATTCAATAATTATTTCATTTATTAATATGCCCACCTGCACCAACCAATCCAACATAACTGGTTATATGAATATCCCAATTTTTACAGGTTAATTCCTAATGCTAGTCCCTTTCACGTGATTACACGTGACTTTGCATTATATGGCATGGATATATATACATTTTATGATTAAATAATATTAATAGGTATGAACATTGTAAGGCATAACTATGTTTATCAATATAGCAATAAATGTTACATTTTAAGAACTTAAAGTATCTAAGTTATGTATATAATTAAAGATATAACTGGGAAGTATAAAGGGTTTAATTATTTTCTTTTTGTATTATACATATAAAAAGTATACAAATATTCACACGAATATTCTCTCAAAAAGGTAACTTGGTTGCTATAGAAGACTTAGTTAGTTTTAAAAAATCAATAGTGATCAATAATGAAAAAAGAAATACACACGCTATCAAAAAAGTTCAAAATGAGTTTTTGTAGAAATTTTCAAAAGTTAATATTGGAACCCATAAAACAGTATTATAGCGGTAAGGACTCTCTCATTACCTCATTACCAAGATTACTTACACATATCTAAATACAAATATTACAAAATCTTGGAAATCAAAATACATTAATAGAAATATTGTACAACAATGGAGTGTAATATAGAGGGTAGAAAGTAGACGATAGCTACTTTCGATTTGTAAAAATGAAATATAGGTATATAAATAGGTTAAAGTTATAGAACTATAGATTATAGAATTTACTGTATTCAAATACGAATACGAAGATTATTTCTACAGATATATACATATATATGTATATAGGTAAATATGGAAAAATAAGGGTATGGGCGTTTTATATAGTAAAATGAAAATGAATGTTAGTTATAACTATATGGACATCCAAAAAATTGTGATTATAAGCTTGTATATATTATTAGTTCTTCCTTGAATCAAATGAAATGCAGAAATGCAAGTCAATTTTGGAATAGTGTTAGTGTTGTAATACATATATATCTCACGTATAGAAATAATTAAGTTCAAATATACATAATATTACTTAAGTCAATTAATATAAGTTAATATACATAACATAGATAATATGTAACAAACGCACAATAATCAATTAATAACAATATTTAAATGTTTCTAACATATTTTATAACTATATCTACTTTTAGGTTAGGTATATATATTCCTATAAGCCTATGTATTAAAATAAAGATTTTCGTCACTCGGTGTTGCCGAAAAGTTGAAAAATTTCAACTTCAATTTGCGCTTGGTGAGCGGAGGTTCATAAAAAATATGTTTTTCCACTTTTTGCGTCACATCGCGTCGCGTTTGGGTGGATCCCAGCCTTAAAAAAAATGAGTCTGACTTTGCCAAATACATATAACTCAATTAATGCACAAAACGCAATTATATATTTCAACCATGATAGAAATCAGATCGATCAATCGTCGACATCAGAACCAAAGAATTATACATTGATAATGTTTTGTGTACATCTAATTTAGTATCATTTTAATTCATAAGTATATCGTATAGATTGAATAAACTCATTATTTCAATATTCTTTATTCACTACTTGATTTAACGGAGAAATTCCAACTTATTACGCATAAAATGATGTATATTTTCACGCAATGAATCTAATGATGTAAACTAATTTATATCTTAAATCTTAATTAAATTAAGAGTAAAGGAAAAAAGGAGAGCATGAATGTTTCATAAGTTGGAATAATGAGCATTAAAATCACTAGCTAAATAATTGGCAGGGCCTAAAAGAATAACAAAGATTGCTGAAGGATTATTGTAATTTAATGACTAAAATAATCCTTTTTGCAGTCCTAAATTTGTCTTTTTGTTACATTTCAATACTTGTGCCTTATTATATCATTAATTATATTTAGTGAGGTGAGATTCGGGACATATAAATCTTTACACTACATAGATTTACTTAACATTAGTATAACAATTAAATTACTACTATATATATAAACAATTAGAAATAATTTTCTATAACATTGTGGTTCCTTGACCGAGTTTCTGCGATTTTTGAAGTATCAAAGAAAAATAATACTGCTCGAGATTAAGATATATATTTCAGAATGATCAAACGATACGATCGTTGGTGAGAGAGGTTGGGATATATATTATTTAGGAGGCAGTTGGTATAATTTGTGATTGAAAATGTAAAATTATTTATATATATCATATTCGGTGAAATCACATTTCCTTTTAAAGTCTGGTTTTGAATATTATTTGCACAATTAATGTAGCTATGTGGAAATAATTAAGTTCATATATAGCGTACTTTTTTCTTAGTAGAATTCGCTTTTCTTAAAAGTATTATATTATATTGAATGTGTAACATAATAATAGTGTTCTGGGCACGACGGTAAGCTGTACCACACCGGTAAATAGTAAAATTAAATAATAATTAAATCGATATCAAATTGTATGAATTATTATATTCTTTAACTTTTTTTTCGCTTCACTTATAAATGTTTGTCATAAATTGTTAAATTCTGATATTTGTGTCATGTAGGTACATTATCCACCAGATGTTATTACGTTAAAATTATTTGTATTTTATTTATATATCTATATCTATATATCTATATATTCATATATATATATATATATTTTTTATCGCCAAAAATGGCAAAAAGCTGGTTAGCTACAGACAATTTTAAAAGATATAAATTCA
>JAYRBW010092260.1:0-21113 GCA_036023295.1 Invenusta paracnida
ATGAGTACAAAAATAATTTGCTAGGTACAAAGAAAAGGGAAATCAAAGCCTCTTTCGAGATCAAGTCGATCACCTACGACAGAAAGTTGACACAATCTGCATTAATATTAAAATTATCTAAACAGGAATTACCCATGTTAGCAGACTTTTCCATGGACAGTGTATAATTGGGCAAAAAGATGAGGTAGAGAATCAAATGTCCCATCGACCTGCAAGCGATCGCAGCCAACAATATGCCTAAAGCAAGTGGCCGAGATGATCGCGACGATTCGCTGTTAGAGATTGTCTCGCACGTCCATCACGATACAATTATCTGCCACTACTGGATTCATGATAAAGTTCTCGACGCTCAGTGGAAGTGCGTCGGGCATGGTAGACGGCGTCTCTCACGGAGAGGTGGGAGTCGCGAGTTATCCACTTCGACGACTTGTGGACGATAGATTTGAGGTAGGGGTGTTGGGACGTCGGTAGTCCGTCGTTTCATGATGTTGACGAATGATCTCATCTCAATGTCGTTCACGTCGTCTCCGTAGTGATGTTTTCCTCGCTGGTTCATCACAAATTGGCCCTCTACTCTAGCTCGAGCTTTGCTCGTCTTTCATTTAAAATAACATGCGTTGTTTTTTCATAGTCTTTTCTAAACAAAAATCCGCCAAATTTAAGAAGACGACCACTTTTACCACTTTCTACAAACTCCGCCAGAGCTTTATCGACTGCCACTTGTGCCATGATACAGATCAACTCGAATAAGGTCGCAATATCAGCTTCTTTAATTTTATGTGGCCCTTCAGCGTGGGCGTAGATGGTACACTACCCTCACTAAATGGTTTGGCTCCTTTAAAATATATTTTGATTCCGTCAAATACAATATCAAATAATAGACTGTGGTCCTCAACACCAACATGCAGTGACTGGATTAAAGCACATAACATAAACCACAGCTTCTTGCAATACCAGCTTCTCGTCACTTCTATTTGAAAAATCAATTTACTCATAACAAATTAATGTGAATGATAATTATTATTTTTTGTATATAGGTCCAACTTTTCATTTGAAAGATTCAATAAAATATAAATGTAGTTCTAAACGAAAGCCGCAGTCGACAAGCTATCCTGCTAACATTATAATATAGTGAGACAATGAATTATTCATTATATACTTAAGCAAAAAACATTCCAGAAACAAGTACAGCAAGAAGTAGTTAATATTAGAACTGCAAAATGCGATTTTAAGAATTAATAAATAATCGAACGGCAAGACGCGATACGGCGAAATGCAATTTTAAGAATTAATAAATAATTGGACGGCGAAATGCTATACGTAAAATGTGATACGGCGAAATGCCTAACATTTTACTACATAAGTGTTGTTTTGTTAATTTTATTTATCATTTTTATGCTACAATTTAACGCTTTCATCAAGAAAATGGTAAAAAAAGATGCTGATCACACACACACACACACATATCTAATTTTAGTACCATCAGCTACACTTCACGATGTGCGTAAATATAAGGAGTATATACCTCACTTTCGTTTATAAAACACACATGTGTGGTCTCATTGGCAATGTAAAAGTATAATATAAACTTATAATATATATATATATATATATATGTTGCATTAAATCAATACGATTGTATACACATATATACCTACATTGTATACTATGTACACATATGAACATGCAAGACGCATTATATTTTTGTATATAAAAAACGTTTTCGTGTATACAAAAAAATGCATCTATCTATACCTGCATAAATTAACAATAAGGAACTTATATGGTATTTTATGTATGCTTAGCTTACAATACACAATAGACCTTAAATCTAATACTGTATACACATTGTATTTAAGTAAATTTGCGAAGTTTGTTATATATTTGAGCATTGATTTATACACTACAACTTGTATAATATATTAACAATAATATTCGAAAGTTATGTTGATGAAACATAAGTTGGACAATTATATACTGTATAGACATATGTGTTCAACACAATATATTAAACCACTGATTGATTACCGAAACTATTCACAGTTACGGAAACAACAGCACATACATATAAGTCAGATTATAGGTATAAGTTAGTAGGTACTCATTTTGGAACTACATCTCAAAGTTGACTCAATCGAGGGTGCTTTGAAAACGAGTTTAAACTTGCCTTCTGACTAAGAGTACCTATTAATAGGTACTGGCGAAACTTAATATTAATATGTATTATATGTATATTCTACTACAAGTATACGCAACGTGTGTTTTGTAAAGTATACTACTGCCCACCGTATTTATTTTTTCTTGAGAGCATTTGGGATTAGTTGGACTGATTGACAATTGTATTCTTGAATATTACATTGCTCATTATTATTCAAGTTACCATAACATCATCAAAACAAACTACATTTAAATTCAGTTATGTCTTGTATAAGGTATTATACAACTACTATACTGCAGTGCCTTATACTATTTTGAGCCTCTTAACCCCCTGATAGACTTCATATGGAGTGTCCTAGAATGAGACTTTCATTTCTCGTGTTTTCTATAATACTCATGCTTCAAAGATGCAAAAATAAGAGTATACCTTACAAGGCCTGGATACGCTCTTGAAGTACTAAGAGTAAGGGTGTGTAGGTACCTACTCTAACAATACAATGACTGTGCGACTATCACTGTATGTATGTCCCACAATATTACAATAAGCTCATTGAAAATGTTAGATAACATATAACACCGCCTGTGTCTACACCATACATCATATACTGAGTGGCCTTTCCGGTGTATTGATTGCATATTACTTTCCGATTAGGTAAACGTAAGCCATGGCTCCACTGTGTGTATTGTAGTGTGCATTGTACGAGAGTCTGTTTATTTTTAATAACTCTAGTAACTTCAGTTCTATCTATAATACTAGAATAGGTTGTTGACCAGTGCTTGCTTTTATCTATATATTATCAATAGTATGTGCTGTACCCGGCCATGTCAAATTAGGTTTCCTTTCTTTGAAGAGCTTCAATGAAAATAATGTCAGGTGAGCAGCTGCTAAGTATATTTGTTCTAACGTGCAAATCAGCTTATTATTAAGGTACAATCATCATATACATCACTTTCACAGGAAATTAGTTTCTTAGAAGATATATTGGTGCATCACCAAGGCGTTAAACACGCACGATGAGTAATGCATTGCTTAGTTAAATACCATTACATTTCATGATCTATTTCATTCATATGTTGAGGACAAAAGAAAAGAAGATAGGGACAGTGAATTATTAAACAGTTATATATAAATATTTTCATTAAAATTCTGAGGTTAAAGAAAATAGTAGTTATGTTGAAATGCAAAAACCTTTTAAAAAAAATCACTTGAAAATAATTGTTATAAACAAACCTCAAGAATGAATAATATTTATACAATAAAGTTTCTGTTTTACTAGATTTCGAATTAAACTAATCAATTGTTTAATTAATCATATAATTTAAAATATATATAATTTATGAAAACTTTTATCTGTTATAAAGGGTCATTTTTAAAGTATATAAATGATGTAACGTATATATTATGGTTTTATGGAAGAAATAGTTACTTTCTATTTTGTTTCTTACGATAGGTACTTACATGACAAGGTCTTCAAAATATCTGTTCTGTAACAAATAATATTTGTAATATTAAAATTTCTTACTTTTTATGTGAAATCTTCCTTTTTGTCTGGTAGACATTTTTAATACGAAAAAATATATACTGAACTAAAAACGCAGGAATGCTTAGAATGGTAAGAAATATTTAAAAAAATTTTCCTGTCAAACTTGAACAATATAAATTTGTTTCTCTTTTGACCTTTTCAATTTAAATTCAATCATTATATTTTGCATAAATATTACCTGCCAATTATAGTGGGTGTGCATGTAAGTTTACCAATAATTAATATTTCATAACAAAAAACCAACACGCCTTATTCTCCTGGTTCATAAAATAGTCTTTTTTGTCACCATAAATAATATTAGAATTAGTCGTGCTATGCAGAGTAAAACATATATATTGACCTGCTAGACTATATTAAAGTATTTTCTTACTATGAGACCAATCGGTAATTCTGCATTCCAGATGTACTGGTAATTAAACAAGATACGAAAGATACTGTAATAAGGTGTCAAATAGCTTCGTCAGAAATTCATACCCACTGGGTAAGAATTATCAATACAATTATTACTAACAATTGGCCTTCCCTATGACTCACTGGAACTATCGCATAATATATATGCATTATGTATCGATGAACGGTGAATACACTGGGAAATAAAAATTACATAAGGTCTTATGCCTTTATCTATTGCTTGTAATATACTCATATGCTGTTGTCAGGACAAGATAAAAGTCATGACATGGGATAAAAGGTAAACAACGCTTCTCTTTATATCTATGTTAACGTATCACCAATATTTGTAAACATGCAATTAAATATACTTGAGGAATAAAAAAATATCGTTCATAAATAATAACTTCAGTAAAGTAGGCCAATTTTATATAATATACTTCTAAATAATGGTAAAGAACAATAATGAAAAACTTACAATATTTTTAATATTTTGATTAAATAATGTACTATGTTTTCAACTGATCAAAGCTTAACGATAAATGACTAATTATGTAACAAATTCGCAAGAAAACCAAGTAAATTTGAAGGATTTTTATTTAAATTTTTTATAATTTTATAATAACAAATATAGATAGATTAGAACTTTAGTATATAAAATCGTATTGTTAATGATTTTATCAATAATATTTGTGGTGAAAAATGTAGGTATTACAGTAAATATTGGATACATTAAAAAAGTCCCTTAGTAGAAAATATGACGAAAAAATGATAATTTTCTTGGGTATAACAATTTTATAGTATATTTATTCACCATTTGAATTATATTATATTTATATACTGATTAGAACTATTTATTTATTGTTGGATATATACGGAATGACAAATTCAAAATGACTTTTATATTAATTTCAGAGGTCAAGATGCGGGCTATACTAGTCCATCATTTGCAGCTGACTTTTGGACATTTCAATTTAATGGAACAATTATGAGCAGCTGCTTTCATTCAGTGTAACATTTTCAATATGAATTAGCTTACGTTTTCATCTTAATGTGGTTGAATTATTGTACTAAATAATTATTACATTATACGATGTCTAGTGTGCTTTCTATTCAAATTCGTGAATAGATCGTGAACACCCTTTATACATACATAGATAGGTATTCTAGTGAACCAGCCTCGGTAGCATAAGGCAACAATTACTGTCTTGATCTCGATAATGTCAAAAGTAATCTAATTGTTTGCTATTCATATCCTCTATTTCAAGCTTCACTTATAGACACCGTGGTCGATTCAGATATCTATTGGTTTAACATGTCATTATGCCTGATAGTAAAATCTGAAAGCATATAAGGCAATTTAACGACTTAGAGATAACTAGTCTAAAAATAGTCGTATATATCCAATTGATAAGTGGCAAAAATTACCATATAATAACAAACACAGAGAATACAGAAGTTTTTTTATATAGTTACATATGTAAAGCACACACAACTCATTCTACAAATCACTGCGCAACTTCAATGTAGCTTTTAGGTATATTATATCAAGGACTTCACAAAAATTCTTTTTATGTATATAAAGAGAATTTGCAAAGTCCTCGTGTTATATATTTTCAAATTTAAATATAATATTCCAGAATAGTGTTTTTTTAAACATATATAGAAAAATTGTTTGTTAAAAATTGTTTCATAAAAATAATGTTTTTTAAACTTTTTTGGAAAAGTGAGATTAAGATTAAAAATCAACTTTTATTTCAAATTATTGGGATAGTACAAAAAAAGCTACTTAACTATAACTATAATTATAAAACTTTTTTTTTAATCTTAATCATAAATTCGTATTATTATGTCTAAATTAATTATCCCTTTAAATTAAATAGTTTAGCCTCACTGTATGTATTTAGGTAATACTTGTAACTATTACAATAAAATTAGTTATAATGAATTATATTTACATAACTACCCAATCTATTTTAATATATATATATCGGGGGTTGATTAAAAATTGATTTAAAATATATGTAAACAAATCTTTATTGATTATTTTCTATAATACTGAGTATAGGCTTTCGGTTACATGTTATTAACGTTAGCTTACTTTTTACAGTGTACTACACATAAACAGCATGTATGATAAAAACAAAATCGTCCGAGCAGCTTCTTTCTGTTACTCTTTCTAGATACTTCTGCTTTTTAGAATGAGGAATTATATTAGCATATACATATGTTATAAGGATATTGTCTAACGTTAATATAGTTAAATACATTTACTCAATACAAACTTATAGCGGTAGTTTGTGTATACGTTTGAAAAATTAACCGCTTAATGACCCAATAACCCTCGTTGAATGTCATGTGATACGACGAAACATCAATGTCAATGGCTTAACAAGATAACGCGTATATTCATTAGTGCTACCAGTATATCATAAACTTTTATTATGGTATAAATTGTTTTTAGTATGATCAAGCTTTTAATAATGAATATTTCTATAGAAATCCTCAACGCATAATGTAGACTTGTTTTTAGGCTTTAAGGACACTTAGCTTACATATTATAAAAAAGTATCGGGGATTAACCATTTCTTGCAAATACAATATACTGGCTATAGAGGGATGTTACAAACAAAAAAAGGAGAAATATTATGGACCATAAAATCGGTACACAATTTGGACTTTTGATTTTATTCCGACATTTATTTTTTATTGTTTTAATAATTTAAAACTATGACCTTGTATTTCCATTTATACACTATATCGCAAAGGTAAAGAGATACTGTAAGACTTCAAAATTATTTAGCCATATAAAAATATAATTGAGTTTCTAATACTCTCCCATTATACATAAAATTATTCGAATTGAAAAATCGTGTAAGAAAATTGTTTTATTTAAGAATTGACTATTAAGATATGTTTATAATTTATTGTACAATACAATAACATTTATTTTTTAATTAAATGTTATTTTCTTATTTTTACAAATATTATAATTTTACGACTATAAACGTTTTACATTATGAATTTATTTGCGATATTTGAAAAAATATTTTTGAATACTTTTTTATCTGCTAACATAATCCACATGATATGCAGATATAATTATAATTATGTAAAATATTACTCATTTTAATATTCTGTATGTTTTACACATGTATATCTGAACTCTTTTAATAGTCTTTTTACTTTAAAATGTGTATTATATACTATAAGCTGAGGATATTTCTGACTTTAATGAATAATTATATTTACTTTTTGAAAAGCAGTAAAAAATATTTAAATAAAGCACTTCCATATATTATTTATTAGCTTCTGTATGAATTAAATTACTATGTTATACTTAAATTGTATATGTGAAATGAAATAAGTAGCTAAAATATAACTAAATATTTCACACATTTTAATCTATTACGAAATATAAACATTATTTAAGTAAACTTAACTGAACCGAATTTATGTGAATTAAAAATAATAATATGCCTATTTAATTAATATCAATATCAATGTACTTATACGTTATTTGTGTTCAATTATGTTGCAAATATTTGAAAGGAAAAAGTATGGTTATCATTTTGCCAATAATAGGTATTTGTATCTACGATGAACTGCGATACATAAATAAATAATATTATTGATTTCATTTCATTTGATTTGTGCAATAAAACTAAACAAGAATGGAAATAATTTTCGAGTTTATATTATATTTATTTAAATTATGTTTATAGTATTTACATTTAGGGTATAAATATATGGAACATAAATAAAATATATGTACATAACAAAAACAAAGTATAACCAAAAAAAAGGACAAGATGTTCAAATACACTATAGGTAAGCAGGAATTACATATGCATGATTTTATTATAATGCAAAATATGATACAATTTAAATTTAAAAAAATTAAATAAAAAGAGCTACGGTTAAAATTTTATATACATTTGCACATATATATCCATTTGTATATGTACATATGAAATAAATATATATATATATATATGCAGTATAAATATATTCTATATATAATATAACCAATGTGTACATTAAGCATATCAATAGTATATATTATAAAGGGCACCATATAGGCGTCGATATTTATATATAAATAATGAATTTATTTATTTATGCAAGTAACAAGTATGTAGACCACATATATATATAATATGTATTCACAAGAATAATGTTATATTGGCAGTTTACGAGAGAGTACTCCATATTGTCACATAAAATATTTATATATCTATTATATTACATATATTTATTATATATATGTATATACAGGGTAGCTTAAATACACACACCCATATGTACACATATGTAATATGTGAAATTGTCTGACCAATGTACTTCAAAAAGAGAAAATGAAACAAGGAAGGAAGAAAACAAGAAAGATGACATTGAAAGAATATTGTGTTGAATGCCCATAAAGTGTACCAGCACATTTATTTGCATTTATTTGCATACTTAAACATTGGAAGGAAAAGTGGTATACCTAAGTGTTTATATCTACATATTTATGTATACATTTATAACACTTAAAATATACTGCAGTGTGCATTACTTTTATAGATAAATTAGATATTATAATATGTATAAGGTGAGCGATTTCACAGTATAATATCAAGCAGTGGATGTGAACCATGTTTTCACATCCTTAAATGTCTAACTGTAGAATATATATTTTCCTGTTATGAGAAAAATGCCGTGGCTGATTTCCATATAAAAATATCATTGCATAAGAAAATGTCCTTTTACCCCTTTGCATATTTGGCATACATATTACAATGTTTATCTAATGCTTCTTTATAGATAAAAGCCGCACTTGCCAAAAAATAGAAATACCAATGCTATAGCTTTTAAAAATGTAGATTAAAAAAAATCATTACACACAGTATCTAATTATCGATAAATTGCATTTTGCATTGTGTATTAAAATTATGTTTTATGTCTGTGCAGTGTATATGCTGTATGCTGATAATACAAGTCAATATTTATATTATATGTCACAGTTACAATTAGTAATCGCACAATTGAAATAATTTAATAAATAAAAGGTAATCCCTTAAAATACTTAAAATACATAACTAAACATTAAGTGGTATATAATATGTATAATATTTTCTGACTGTTAGAAGATAATGAATTTAAAAATATAATGTAAAACGTTTGAACAGTAAAAAATAGGTTTAAAAATAAACCGGTAAATGTAGAAAGTGTAGATCTAACGTACGTCTTATAATCTTCATTGTGAAAATAAAAGATGTCAATGTCAATTTACCCTCAAGATAAATGCAATTAATTGCACTCTAAAATAATATAATAACCACAGTAAAAAACCAGTTTATACCATAAAGTAGTTCAATGCGTGTTTTTTCGTAAAACAGAAGTAAATACACGTGATAATAGGCTGCCATTTTGTACAATAAAAGTTGTTTCATAAGTGCATGATTTAGAGAATTACATTTTTTTCTATATCAGAATCAAATGTATATTTTCTACATTTTATTATTTATGTTTGAATAAATAATAGTAACTATTGCATACTGTTTAAATAGCATTAAACAATTTTACTGAAACTTATTTATAATTACGCTCAGATAAAAAAATTCAACGATATACACGCCTGCATCAAATATAACTTTGCAAAAGGTCTTGTAAAAATGAAATCTTAAATATCACTAACTGTGTATTAAATATAAACAAATAAGCCTTCAAATAATTAACTATTTAGAGGAAAAAATAACTATCGCTTATAAATGAATGAAAATATCAGAACGTATACGTTATTATTATTATTTAATATGATTTAAGTTGACATGCTCACTATAAATTTGTTACATATTCAAAACATACATATATGCTAATTTTAGATATAAAGATTTTGATATCTATAAAATCTAAAATAATAATTTATTTACCGATTGAAATTAGCTATTTTTATCACCAATATATTGCATTATGTGTTATTAACATTCAATAACTTAATGAATATCAATTAAAATTAAATATTATTTAGTTTGTTATGTACATTATATTCTATTTCTAATGATTTTATATCGATCAATTTTCAATTTTCAATTTATATTTATTAACTTTTGAAATCTTTCATTTAAGCGGTTTATATATTTAAAGGATGCGATAGTTTATAAACTACATACTTTGATTCCAATAATACTATAAACTTTATACTACTCTGTATTGAACAAACAATGTCAATTTGAAAGCTTTTGAGTGATAGGAAGACTGTGGGGGGACCATTCACTCATCATAGTCATACCTGACTACACAGTCTTTGGTCATCGATTGGTCCAACAGGAACCACCTCATTGACTCGCGGACGTTTCAAACTGCTGAATGGCGACCTTGGCGTCACCACGGGCAACGCCTGTGGCCCACCATCGTTCTGTGGAGGCGATTGTGGAATCTGTGGCTGCAGAAGCATATCAACGGAACGTCTTCGCGCCGGCTGCATCGCATACCGCGCATCATAGTCGGCCGCTGCAAAATCCGCCTGATTGTAGTATGGAGGATCATCAGCAGAGAGACCACAAACTAGAGCAGTTCTAGAGGTCGGTGAATCGTCTACTCCGCCATTTCCACCAGAGGATTCACTTAGCGACTGATGTCGGTGATGAGTTGTGGACGTGCTCACGATCCCGCTATCTGCGGTGACAGCGCTGTCTTCTGAAGTGTTGGGACTGCTTCCAAGGACACCAGCTGGTTGTGGCAGCCCATTTGCCGGATCCTCTTTGAAGGTGACACGGTTCCCAGATTTTCGAAATCGGCAATTCCGGTTCAGTGAGTTTGTCCCCATCATTGTTGCCTGTCCGCCAGCGACATTGCCACCATTGACTAGTTTTGTGGTTGGACCAGCACCACCCATATTGGTCACTGAAGTTGTCATCAATTCGGGTTCGCGGACGTAGTGGTTCGTGCTACGGAAACTGCCTCTAGAGACGGCGTACTTAAGGACACCTATGGTATGCGAAAAGTTGAGATTTTTGTAAAATTTTATCCAAAATATATTTTTTTTATTATAAGTAAATAGTTCAAATTGTTCGTTAATAGTCAAACTACATTTTATTGTTAAAAGCTGTTTGCTCATAGATCTCTATTTTTGGTGAAAACAAACCAATTCTACAGAATGATGTTTGGAATTACTGCCAAAAACATTCCTGGTTTTATCACATGCTGATTAATCTAGAATATTACTAAAACTGTTATTATTGTTTAAATATTCCTTTGTGTTTGAACATCATTGATATACATAATGATCTTAACTAAGAGGTTTTTTAGTTAATTAGTTTTAAATAATTCATGAAATAAATTAGTTTTATCAGAATATTTTCTTCTAAACTTTTATTTTCTAGATGAATGCTCGACGTTGATTGAATAATAATCAAGGAGGATTTGTCAGAGATTCTCCTCACTGCATTACTCAGTAAAAACCACTAACTTACCAGTAGTGGGTCGATCATCGTCCTCTTCGATAGTTGGCATTTCAGCCGGTTGCGGTGTCTGTGAACTTGTGTAGGAGCTTTGACTTTCTTCATCCATCCCCCGGCCCATTTCCTGAACAACGCCACCGCCCCCTGTAAGTCCGTATCCACCACCTGTCACTTGACTCATGGCCTGCACCTCGCTTTGGAGGAACACATAGTTACTGCCACCTGAAGAAAAGTTTATTAGATTCCATAAATAGGTGTGTACAGCTGCTGTTAACATGAAACGTTTTGATTGTAAAATACACACAAGTTATGCATGTATACAGAATTGTAAGTTTTGGTTATATCTTATAAACAAGCATCCAAGACGATTTAGATATTATATCATTTTATAAAAGCTTATATTTTAAGTAAGATATTGAATAATATCAAATCAAAATACACAAATTTGCGACGGCTCAGCATTATAGTACATCTATTTGAAATATTTGTTTCTACACAAATACAATTCTTCCGAAATTATATTTAATAAAAACCTATACAACAAAGCTGCACGAGTCCAATGTGCATTGTATTATGTGTCTTTTTAAAAGTATGTACCTACTTATGTTTATTTTTTATATCGGGTTCTCGTGAGTATGAGAGTATAATATGTGAGGGAAAATTATGAAGAAAAGTAAAAAATTAACGATATTTAAATTTATGTCGGATGCATCTCGGAAAAAATACTGCATGCTTTTTGGATTCATGCATGTTACCAGGTGTTTTATTTAATTGTCTATATTACATATAATAAGGTACCACTTCATTCATTCATTTGCCGCAGATATTTACAATCATATACCTACACTATAAGACTATCTAATTCTCAGTGTTATATGACTAAAGGGAGCACATGCTATGTATTTAATATTAAAGCGCAGGCATAATAGAAAATTAGGACATTCTTCTTTAAAAAGTGACTCCCTCTTTGGGGTTGATGTAATTTCTTATAAATAATAAACGGAACCTTGGCCTGATCGTATAAGCACGATATGCATAACAATCCTATATAAAATGCCAATTTTATATTATCTACTCTTCTAATCCTTCTACAACAACATAGTAAATAGATATATGCCTTTATATATATGATTGCTCAACAAAAGGCATAAAATGTTTATGACTGGTTCATTAACTGAGAGAAAAACAGTCTAGACCGTTTAGGTAATCGACTATAATAAGATCTAACCCGTTTAAAGACGCAAGTTACACTATTTATCGAGGTGAGTAAATTGCCTTAGAAAGCGTGGAATTGTAAAATAAATATATATATTTATCATTAATTGATTGAGACTATAACGTAAAAAGACCTTTAATATGCAGCAGTAAATATGTATAAAATAACAAATAGAATAACATATTTTATAGCCCAATTGCTAATAAAATTGTAGTGACAGGGGAATATTATAAAAATTAAGTTTAGCGCATGTACAGTATAGTATCTCTATACATAATTTATAATATCTCTCAAAAATGTTCTTAATAATATATAATATTTTTAATATGTCAATCCTTTCATTAAAAATATCATCTCAATTGCTTAGAGGAGAATTAGATTGCAGGTATAGAATTAAAAATATTACCTACATATTGATCACTGAGAGAGATAATATTTTATTAATAATAATTAATCAACATAATCTTAATAATAAATAATAATCAATTAAATAGCCCAATTTTGCAGATTGAAGTGTAATAGGACGCCACGCATAATGTTTAAATTATTATCCTTAAGTATAATAAGATTGCAAATGACGGAATTTACCGTTTTACATGGCTGTAACACTACATAATTATGACAAGAAACGTATAGCAATTAAGCATTTCTACATTTAAGTTTGTACTTTGAAGGCAAATTCTTAGAAATTTTGACAGGAGATTGCTTACATGTCAAAGCAAAAAGACTAAGTAATTGTTACCTTTATTAAATATTACCTTTATTATCCAAGTAGATATAAACCGTTCAGGTGTAATCAACAGAAATTTTACGTGTATCTTATGTGCATATACCACACATACCACTAACATGTTGACCTTCGTCAATTGAACATTCAAAACAGCTTGGAAGTAATTGTGAATATTTAGTATATAATAAATACATGCACATTTTAGACGTGATAAAATTATAGGTACAGATTGGAGGTGGAAGAGAGGAGGGGTGGATTCAAACCATCCCTTTTATATGTATAGTATAGCTACACTTGTAACAATGTCTATCGGTATTCAAGCAGCCAAGAGTAACCATATATGTCCAAACAAATATTACCGTAACCTCAGACTGTTCACCAGTAAGCACTAAACTTGTCCACCGGAAGATGCCGATTTCTTTGAATCATTTCAACTTCACAACAGTTTAAGCATTAGACTTCTATTTAGTTAATATTATTCTTACATTTATATGGAATGTCATATAGCGATGTCTTTGGTGTATAGTAATTGACGCGTTGGACACCATATTAACGCGATGGTATGGATGATTTATTAATAATTATTGTTTATTCAGTACGTTATACTTTGGTATTGTGAATTTCGAGGGCAATTTTGAACAAAAGGACCAACTTCTGGTATAAACCTGGACTTTTTAGTAAGGGTTAGGTAAAATATCGTAATATATTTTAGTAATGTTTAATAAATTAGTCAAATATCATTTTTTTATTAAAAATTGCATTTATTAAAAATTCGTATTTAATAAACTTGTATCTTAGAATATAGACAATATAGAAAAATAAATGAAAAATTTATTAAATTTATTTTCTATTAATGGTGATTTTAATATTTTACAACTGTTTATTTACATATAATTGTTAATTTATTTAAACCATACACATGATTATTTATTAAAGGTATCTACGTGATGTTTATAGTTTTTCCTATTTATTTATTCTTTAATATAGCGTCACTTTATTAAATAAATCTATTACAAAACTGCAATTGTAGTTAGTCATCCTGCCGGTGTATTACAATTAATTTGATACAAATATACGAATATACATAATAAACTCGTACTTATAATAAAAGTTTTATTTTAAATTAATAATACATTAATTTAATGCACCATAACCGTCGCTTGTCTATAATTCATATTTTTGTTGTTATAGCAATATGTAAAAAATGAGTTCTTATTCCTCTACGAACGAAGAGTAGAAGAGAAGAGAAGAGAAGAAAAGAATTACCTCTGCTGCTGGCATCAGTGTCCTCACTGTAGCAATCAGTACTGTGGATTCCCTGATGATGACCCAACGAAAGGCCGCCAGACTGATCCTCCACGTCAGGAAAGACCGCGTATACTGGACTGCCATTGGATGACTCTAGTCGGTCTCTCATTTTCCTTATACTCCCGTTGTTGTTGACACTGCTGTTGGTTCCGCCTTCGTAGATTTCTGTCATTGTCTGAACAGGGATATGGACCTACGAATGGGGAAGAAAAGAGAAGAGTAAAAATATACGAGTAGAGCGCGATCCGAAATGGTGGAATAAACGTAAATGCAAAGAGTTCCATTTGTTTAGTAAATTAAAAACATACGAAGAGAAATAGATACAATAGACGTGTTGCGTTCTGTGATTTTATAGCATTAACTTTTCATATTAAATATACCTCGATAATTAAAAAATCTATTTATTGTCTATATATTAACTAGAATGATAATTGTAAAATGGAAACAACGTAATTTAAAGTCTGCTTCTATTTATATCATTCATACAAACGATGATGATACTTGAAAATTAATATTTACTAAAAAAATTGTTAGTGTTGTATACTCGTATAATATGAAAGTCTAAATAATATTAATGTTTTCAAAAGTCTTCAAGGTGGAGAGATAAATTTTGCTTGTATCCCACACGGAAGCAATGCAATAAATCATAGAATCTCACCTCAAATTTCCATTCATTCTTCATGAGAAAGCCCATCCACACTACCAACCAGAGAGAAAGGAGCAGGAAAGCTAGGACGATGTTAACCAGCATCACCGACGTCTGTTGCTTGTAGCGGGCACACTCCCACAAGATTGGAGCCTTCAAAAGGGCCGGGATCAGAATGGCACAAATTGCTCCAATGGGAAGAAGGTATCTCTGGGCCGAACCACCAGGCGTTCCCTTTCCAATCTTACCAGATCCAGAGGCGTTGTAACCGGGGCTGTGCACCCCACCGTGACATGCACTTATCGCGTTGTCCAAACTCGTGAGAAAGTGGGCGTAGCCGTACTCGAAGATAAGCCAGAGGAGAAGAAGCGAGGCAATGGAGCCGAGGAGAGAAAGCCCAAGTGCCAAACCAGGAATTAGGAGAGGCGGATCAAGCTGACCAATCGAAGGCGCTAGGCCATGGTCAGGATCTGGGTAGGCCCGATAATGAGCCAATTTATGGAAGACACTGGCACAGTTGAGATCCGTAAGTATCCCGAGAGAGATGATGATGGCCAAGAGAGAGAAGATGAGTGAAAAGGTTCGATTCGTATACCAGAAGACAGCAGGGTAGCGCAGGGATAGAAAAAGGAGGGCCAGACCGAGATTGAAGAACTCCGGGGAGACAGGGAGCACCTCAAGCCAAGCGTCCTTTTTTCCGAGCATTCCATGACGTTGGGTGTGCGGGTCCAGCAGAAAATCGATATCGGACTCCCAGATGTGACCTGATTGGTTGAACATTTTTCGTCCATTTATGTATTGCATGGCTTGTTTCATAGGTTATATTTATAAAAAGTTAAATACTCTGATTAACAATTGAACACTAGTACTAATAATAAAAAGTGGTTGTCTTGTTTAGTTACAGTAGTAGTAGGTTAAAATTAGTAACTATAAAACAGAGGAATTATTTTATGTATCGAGTCACAATTATTATAGACTCTCTAGCCTCTAAACCACAAACATTGGAAAAACTTTAAAATAAAATCGTGTTTTATCGTCATGCTATTAATGTATGGTATTATGTTTGGATATTATTTTATTAATTTGAAGGTATTAAAATAAAATAAAATCTAGAAAACGCACTTCATTAAATGCAAATAAAAAATTATTATTCATTTGTTAACTACGTACTTGTTTTAGTATACGTATTATATGTTTTTGCATATATGTATTTCTCTAAGTTTTATAACTTTTGTAAATAAAAATTACAGACTATAATTGTTGACTGCTTATAAATTAGTCATTATTTAAATTATATTTCACTTATATTTATAAAAACTCTATTGATATTTTTTAATTTAAGTGTCCAAATGGGTGAAAACTGTTCACCTTTCATAGTAGATGACTACGTGGATTTCATAAATACAAAGATACAGATGTCTAATTTAGTAGTTAAATTTACGCATTAGAATCGAATGATTTTTTATTCAAACATACTTTCATACTTTCAGATTCTTATTCAACAAAATAAATGAGAATAAAGACAGAAGCTGCTTATATTTCCGAAATAAAAGTCTTCTGTGCTAATAAAATTATAAGTAACATTATCTTAACACAAAAACTATATTTTTAAAATAAAATTTCGTGTAATTCAAAACAATTATGCTAAATGATAATTTGTATTAAAATATTACAGCAAATAAGAAAAAATACCATTACTAATTCTTCGTATCATGTTTTTGTTAACTTTTCTATATTTTTTAAATATCAGACTTCTAAATTTTACAAGAAGTCCTACATATTATAATTTTCTTAATAATAAAAATGTAAGTTTTAAACAGATTGTTTTTTTTTACATTGTAATATCATTTTTATGAATATTTACAACCCTTAAAATACATTATCAATATATGTATATACATATTATATTGAATATTTACACACAGAACAGGCAGTTGCCAAATTTGACTTTTTCATGTTTTAATTCCAATCACACACACAGATACAAACATAATATGCGCAGCAAAAAATCCGGCTAAAATGAAGTGATTCGTTGTACTATTAACATTATATTGGATAGATCCCTCTTTCATTTCCTTCATTATTAATATTCTTGTCATGTCACACTTTCATAAATTCATTAACGCGAGATCTCAAATCAACATCTGCCGCCCAAATAGACGAGTCGTATGTATTATTTGACAATCGTATAATATGCATACCTATGTAGTAGGTATATAATATACTTTAGGAGACTTACAGTGCACTTACAGTTAAGCTACTTATATCATTAGAGAACTACGCTAATACGTACCAACACCAACCTTGTGAGCAATTGCTCAAGTCATATTATTCAATACTTTACCGTAGAGACATGCTACAGTAGTATACAACCTAAATAGTTACGTATTAATAAGTGTTTCAAGGAATCGAAATGTTCATTATTGCTGATTTTTTTTCTACACAGAGGGTTTCGATCAGCCCACAAAAGGATCATTATTGAACAGAGTTTGTCTGTATATTGGTAATACATATACATACATACATACATATATACATATACATACATACATGTATATCAAATCTGTGCCAATTAATGGCACACAATTTTAGAATATGTAGGGATAAGATTATATTGTATTGGTGATATAATTTATTTAAGGTCACAGAAAAATAATCAGGAAATTGTTATTGTTAAAGTATTTACGCATTTGTCATTTTTTTAATAATTTTATAGATTTTTTTAATTTAGTTAAATTCATTACATACATTTCTACATGTTACATTTTATTTTTATGTTGTATTTACTATTTTGATTAAATTCATAATTTTCAATACTAATTATGGTACTCAATCATTTGATATTCGTTGATTTTTTTATTATTCCCGTAAAAAATACTTTAAATATTTGAAAATAAAAAGTATTAGATGTTTTTTCAAGCTATTTAGTGAATTGTGCCCTATATAGATATACATACATATATAGTCATGTTTAAAGTCCAGGAATCTATATACTCATTGTAACATTTTATATTAATTGTAGTTAATAAACTCAAAACTTATTTTGATCCAATCTATATTTTAATAAGTAATTCATGATAAAAAAATTTTTTTTTAAGAAATGTTTTTTTAAGAAATAACTAAGTAATAAATTGCTTTTTAATCAACAAGTTAATGGATCATAATACCGAAATTGGTTGAATAGTTTAAAATACATAAGTAAATATGAACACGCGAGTGAATCAAACACCTTACTACATACAAAAGAGGTTACCAATAATATAAGTATATGTAGTTTTTATTATAAAGGTGTTCGTATGTCAATAAAATGTCAACGTACAGCTCCTATTAATTAAGTCGTTTGTTTTAGTGTTATACTGACCAATTTGAACAGTCGTCAACGGTTACTTATTTACGGCACGCTGTATATATATTACAACATACGCGTTATGTCGATTAGGTATTTGTCAACCTCTTGGATGACACATATTTTAGTAAACTTGAACCCATTATACTGTCCGTGTGTTTAATGAAATATATGAAGGTTAATGTGTGTAGGATGCTTCTAACTCGGAAATACTTTTGTGAAACAAAAATGAATTGAACGATAAATTTAGATCATTGTATAGAACAATAAGTTATACCATTATGAGTGTAGCATATATATACGTATATATTAATGACAAGTTTCCTGTATACATATGTAGACTAGAGTACTATGTATATATATAATATGTGTGTACACTAAGAATTATAAAATAAAATCACAAATATCTTTAAATTTTTCTATTAGATATTTATCTTTATTGTATTAAGATTTAAATATTAATCTTAAAGATAAATAAATTGATATTATATATTTGTATATACATACCTATATGTATATATATATTAATATATATTTCTGGTTTATATCCTAAATTTAATCCTAATAAAATAACCTATACTTTAGAACATTCCACGTGTAGTTGTTAATTTGTTCCATGAAATTTTGTCTCGTGCTTTATATGAGTTTTGGTAGAACATATCTAAAAAAGTTTACCTTTCTAAATGCATTAACATTTTTTCAATTAATTTACTGTATATTTGAGTTCCTCGTATATTTCTACCTGTTTTATTCTAAACTTTATGTATTTTGTTATTTTTTAGTTTTCGTTTTAATCTTTTTTATGACTTAGTACGCATTGTTACGTATTACATTTTTTTATTATAAATTATTTTACACATACACATAAGTGTAATATCATTTTATTCAATAGGAAAAGTAGACCAATAAGCACTGTCTTTCTTAAATTTGATGAGTAATTTAAGGGTGTCCGTACATGATTGCCCTTCAGAAAGTTTGGGGGAAGGCCATCTATTTATGTTTATAAGTTATTACATATTTATATTATAGGTATATACATATATGTATAATGAACATGCTTATACAATATATATTTCCCTCTAATCTTTATATACGAAATGAAAACTTTTAAACAGCATTTGTAAGCATGTATATACATACATAGGTTTACGCGTGAGTATGTCTAGGAAGCCTTATACCGATGATTCAGCCAGCCAGCTATAGTCAAAGGTTATGCAAAGTGGGTGTTTGTTAGCATTTTATAGAATAAACACTCAAATTGGGAGAATAGTGTAAAGCAGTCGTCTGAAACAAAGATCCCAAATTATTTGGGTTAAGAAATACTATACCTTAGGCGTATGATTAAGCGTTTCACCAGCCACCTAAAACGTAGTGCAGGCATAGAGATTAATTCCAGTTAAAAGTCCATTTTCTACTTTCTGTTGCTGCGATGTTTTTCTTTCTCACCGATATAGGCTAGCTCAACAATAAACTGAGATGAATTATATACGATTGATTATGTTGTATGTATATATGTATAAAATTGTAGCCTATCTATTTTTTTCATTTTGAGTTTATCTGCAAAACTCAGTTACATCTTAAGTGTTTCCCATTTATCACCGTGAATAAAGTAATAGTTTGTACCTACTCACTGTGTGTTTTAAATGGTCATTGATATATACATAATGTAGTTTATAATCTCTCTTAGTTATAAAAAAAACTACTTTTATTTTAATCAAAATAGAATATTATATAATTTTATACGCTTTTTGAAATATGTTCCATTGAGTGTTACTTTTAATATATCTATAGGATATATTTCTATCATTAAATCTTATATTGCGATATAGGAACATAAATTTCAACAATAAAATTATAGAGAATATGATAGTTTAGTGGCAAAAGGCTTTGGTTTGTTTTTGATTTTTTGATTTAATTAAATTATATTCTGGAATAATGATGCTCCATATACATATATGTATACTACATCACATTTATATAAATAAATATAAAATCATGTATAGGTAGAAAATAAATCATTTTATTTATTCTTATCATTATTTTCTAGTTTTTCTGTATCCAAAGCATATTTAACAATTAGACACCTAAGGAAATTAAAAATATTATTCTAGTGTCAAGATTATTTAACTCACCTTGACTCACCTATTGACTTTACCAATCTATTTAATAGTTTGAAGCTAACCCTAGGATGTTATCCTATATATACCTAATATCTATTAACTTTGAAGACACTGAAATGGATTTAAAACTAGAGTATGTAGGTATATTAACCGAGATTTACAAATATGCGCACAGTATTATAGATTTATTTACATTGAAACAACAGAATGA
>JAYRBW010092271.1:0-21112 GCA_036023295.1 Invenusta paracnida
AGATGCAAACAGTTTTAATCTATAAAGTATACAAGTTTTGTTCAATTGAATCAACGTATATTGATTAAGAAAGAAGAACTTATTGACTAAATTGATCTTATTTATTGAAAAACTAATTAAATATTTTAAATATTTTGACCCCACCTCAAAATTCGATATATTATCCCAGTTTACGAAAATATACTTATTTCTTTTTTACTAAAAAATGTTCTCCTTCATGACACTACGAAGTTCAAAAAGCGAATAAGTTTTATTATAACCTGCATTACAATATACCTACAAAAATGTGAAGCAATTATCGTTACATATTTATGGTAAAAAAAGTATTAATATATATAATTATATTGAAGGAATTCTTTAAATGAAATAAAATTTGAAATTCTGATAAAAGGCACATCTTCATCGCAGATGAGATAAGAACGAATTCTCTTTATTCAATATTCTGCAGTGGCGCAGCATTTAGCTTCAATAGCTGAATAATATATAATTGTCAACTATTAAAATCATTATTGCTGTCAGCGGGCACAGATGTTGAGGTTATAATTAATAAAAATAGAGGCGCTACTAATATTATTTCTGCTGCAGGAAACACAGACTTGCCTTGCAGTCAGCCATGTCAGGGAATGTATTATAATAATAGTTGTTAGAGTGGGGATAAACATATATTTTCAGGGTAGAGGCCATGATCACTACTACTACTACTACTACTACAGATTTCTCCTTGCATATATTATTCCCAATGTCTAAGAGTGCTCATAAAGATTGATTCACCGCGAGCTGGCCATGGATACTACTTACAGTAAAACACTTACAGTAATCAGATAACTCTATAAATAAGCTCACATCCCTGCTTCTCACGGTGTGAAGGTAGTCTAATTGCTCTCGGCTGCATATAGCATATAAATGGAGGGGTGGAGGGGAGGGGAGAGAGGGGGGGGGGACAACTTAAAACGGCACGGACGACTTGTTAGCAGGAAATTACCTTCGCCGTAACACGATAAGGGCTTTCTTTGTTGAATCCGCCGCAGCAAGGCGCGAGCGCGACTCAGGAAGGCTTCAATAATAATATACGCCAGATGAAACTGAGAGTAAGAATAGCAGGGAGACGAGTCGACGCGGGCACAGTACACTAGTCAGTGTCACAAGAGGGATTTGAGGCAAAAAGTGCAGCGCAGACTGAGATTGTATGATTTATAAGCGCGGCATATATTCACCGGCAGATAGTTAGTCTCCTATTTTATAAGTTATTACGTTGAAAGGCGTTTGTTTTCTGCCTATACTATACTAAGAAACATTGACTGTAATAATAAAGCTAAGGGAACGAGTAAGCACACCCCACCGATCGTCAATAATATCCTCTTTTCAAGAATGATTGCAAAAATATACTAGAAACGACGATTACTATCAGAGAGCCTATACCTCCTGGCTCGAGAAGCGACGGTTACTATCAGAGAGCCTATACCTCCTGGCTCGAGAAGCGGCGGTTACTATCACAGACCTCTACACTAAGTACTTATAACACTTGTCTACCGATTTTTTGGGGCACATTTCAGAATTTAAAAGGTTTCATTTAAAAATGTGCTTTCTATAAACGTGTTTGATTTAGGGGCACAACAAATATCTGATAAGCTCGCTCTGTTTTCTTAATTATAACCAAAATTAGATTATTTAATTATTAAGATTATTTCTGTTGATGTTTTGATTCTGTTACTATAGAAATAAATTATACAAAAGAACAAAAATGTTTCATTTGCATAAAATATATATTTCTTCTTTGTCATTTCAATATTGACTTATTTAAAATTGTTAACCATTCAAAGTGTACCACATATATTATATATTCTTTGAATTTATCAAGGCTGTTCAATTCATAAACAAAATATGATAATAATAATAATAGCAATTAAAAATAAAAATATATTATAACATAATAAAAACCTCTGACCTATAAAGTGTGGCTAATTTAAGCCAATATATTTAGTGCAATAATTGAGTCTAGCCTATCTTTTTGTTATTTATTATTGTTCATGCTCATAAGCAGCCTCATTGTTCGATTAATACCAACACTATATTCTTGCGTCTTTTGTATTTCTTTCCATCTATTGGCGCAAGTTTTTGTTTATTCTTCACTTAGGTATTGGCGCCCACAAAATGTAATCATTTCTCTGCTTACTTACTGCATTTCCCACCTTATATAATTGTCTAAAATCCTCGCAAGACACTTTATGCCTGACTCCTGATAGAATATAAAGCTTTCAATTTATTAAAAATAAAATGTCTTAATTATCATTAATGATAATCTATAGTATGCATCTCACCTCAGAACTGCAATTAGTAAATTGACGTTAAAGTAGTTCTTTTCTTTTAATAGAGCTACATTTTAACTATAATTACTTAGTGTAATTATGAAACTGTTTCAAGAACATTTCTTTGCGCATTTGAAGAGTTTGTGTACTTTTGTATTACTGTGTTTGACCAAATTTCTGTTAAATTTAGGATATATGCTTAAATTTGTCTTGCCTATAATAATTATTCAGAAAAATACAGTGAAAAGCATTTGCATAAAAATGGAATTTAATTGCTTTTCTTTAGGAGGTTTTTTGTTATCATACTGTGTGTCTAAATATTTAACAAAATAAATGGTATGTTGCCATAAGTCTTACATTGAAAATAATAATAATAGAATGTAGATTATATCTTAATTGTTTGATACTTAGAAATAATGTATATCAATTGAAGTATATACTTAGATCTATATCTTATTAAGAATCTTATCTTAATTTTATCTCGTTATGATTAATTGATGCAACGGATGTATATCTATTTACAATATAAGCAATACTTCATAAACTAATCAATTTGAGCTAGACTAAATTTATTAAAAGATGAATAAATTAAATGGTACGAAAATGTATAATACATACATTAAATACTATACTTTTCTGATGTTTTTGTTTTCAGTTTATTCACGAAAGAAATTTGTCTTGCTTATTTGGTGGCATATATAATATAGAAAGATAATGAATGACATTTAGCCCAAACATAATCCCATTGCAATTACATTGAATTTTAATTATAAGTAAAAAACAAAAATATATCAAATTAACTGTTAATTAAGCACTTAATATTGAGAACAGCTTATTATACAAACAAAACTATTTAATTACAAATCTGAAAAAACCCTGAAGAAAGTCTTAACATAGATAAATATTTCTCAAAATATATTATCCAATATGAAAAGATCGATGAATTTAAGTTTTAGGAAAAACATCTACATTTATCTATATTGAAAGTTATGAAAAGTACATTTCTAATTGAAAGATGAGAGAATAAATTAAATGGTATATAAAAGGGTAATTATATTTCTCAAATCATGTTTTCACAAAAAAATTTACAACATTCATTATTTATTTTTAGAATTAAAATAATTATTTCATATTCATAAGATTTCATTGCTGTTATCAAATATTTTAAACAAATGATTGGAATGTTTTGAAACACGTCCATATATCGTCTAATGTACTTTTTACACTTTCCCATTTCACGACAGTACATATTATAATCTTTAATGTTTACAAAATATTCCCTGCTCTTTTGAAATAGCTTATTCCATGGCTAATGTTCTAATTATAAAAGAAAAAGTTTTATTATCCAACAAAAATAAGAAATTTAGACCAAATAAAGAAGATGCATATTTGATTTGTAAAATATGCATCATATTGTACAGATTGGAATATTTCTATAACAATATCTAACTTTGTATGAAATATAAATACCATTATCTATGTATTACTAATGCTCATTTTCTAAATTCTTTTTAATATCTTTTTCTTCTTGTAAGGCAATATTGTACTAATTTATATTAACAAAATTTACTCCACTTCAAGAACGGCTCCGTTGTTCTGCAATGTATGATCTCTTTAAACTTCATTATTATATACTTCAAATTAATCTTCTCCAGTTTTATGTCACTTTTTTGGGATGTGTTACTCGATAATTTATGTACAATTAATTAGTTATAGTTTTCTAATCGAATACTGCCCTATATCGAAGACACTGTTTTAATGAAGCTTCTTATGCATTAATAATAGAAAATATTTTGAGAATGTTGCCATAAATAATGTGTTATTAAAAATAAAAAAACCTATATTTTAAGAAATCGTAAATGAATTTACAGTCAGATGAAACTTACCAATATTGTAAAAAATTCTATCGCAGACGGATGATTAACGTAAATATGAATCAACCATGAACAAATTGATATTGGCACATTGCTTATATGTTTGTTCTTCTTAAATTTGGATCATTAAAAGGCTTTAATATAAAGCAAGCATGAGGCTAAACGTAAGTTGAAAGTGAAGGTTTTAGGCAAGATTTGAAGAGGACTCATGTCATCCAATGTTTTGGGAGAGTTGTTTTGAAATCTCACAAGTTCACAAGGGGAATATGATCTGAGAGGAAGCGTTTTTAACAACGAAACGAGATGAAATAGGGGAACATTTGAATGGAACTACTAACAGAACTTATACATATGATTCTCATGAGCCAATGAAAATCTCTTTTTATAGAAATATATCAGCCAATACACAAACTCCGTTAGGAAAATTAGCGAATGACTTATTTTGTATACTTACATCTATAAATCGTACCATTATAATGTTGTAGTTTAAACTTTCTATGATTGACTGCTATCATTATTGAATATATAATTATACCTTTATTAAAAAGCCAACATGAGTTGACAGCCATGTAAATTATATCTACCAGCCTGCAGAGCTTGTCTTATAAAAATATTAAGCAAATCACGTTGTTATATCAAATTATTTCAATAAAATTTCTACTTCGTTCCAAGGTGCCGAGTAAAAGAATATCATGAACGATATGCACGGTTTGAATACTAAAATACAGTCATTAAGCCCCTGAACAGTTACATACCCCATGCTTTTGTTGAATTTAAATAGTTTTTAAATATTAAACTATAATATAAATAGATATTTCTCTAATTCATGCCAATTTCAATACGACATTCATATATCTTAGCTTTTAACGCTTTCGTATTTGGTAATAATCAACGTTGAAAATGAATATGTATGTTCTGACAAATACCAGTCTTTGTAATTCATAGTTTTGAACGTTTCCTGGTCTGGAATAATGCCACAGATGTAAAAAATAATACATATCATGAAGTTTCATTACTCATGCTCAATAAACCTGCTTTTATAACTACATACCTTCATTTAGCGTTTTGATAAATATAAAAATTCTATTTAAATAAATATGTCTAAACATAAAAGTATATATTATTGTGATGGAATATTAAAGAATTTCTAAGATTTTAAATTAGAATTCGGTATAATTTTACTCATGAAAATTTGAACAAAAATCCAAATACTAAATTATAAACATTTCCTATTTTTCTGTGTTTACCCAGTCAAGTTTAAGTTAGTGAATGAAGTAATATGTTTCCCTATTTAAATATTATAATTGAATCCGCGAAATCTTAATCATTAAATCGAAGGAATTAGGTACTGCTACTCTTGAAAAGTCTTCCGAATTTCTGATCAACAATCGAATTCTGTCGTGTGGGGTGCTTGCTGCTTGCACCCCTGATTTTCGTTCCCCACAAAGACAGTTGTACAAATGTGAGATACAATGAAATATTATAGTATTTACTTGTCACCCGTTGTCCATTACTATATATTATAAGAGCCCCCTCTATATTCCTACACCGGTAAATGCAAATACATCCACCTATATTTTTGCAATCAATACCGCCACGGGTGGCCAAGGTGCACATTTACCCTCGACGTCAATTTGCCTTCTCGTACAATCCCCTGAAGCTCCGTATATAGGTGATCTTTGCCAGGAGAGGAGATATATACGTATATAATGTGCCTTCAACTAACTACAAACTACACTACAAAGGCTTACATTATTATAGCTAATAGGAGAGAGTTCTGTGATTTGGAGTAGAAGGCATATAGGTGTAAGTATATATATTTATGTATGTATAATATCAACAATGCCGAATTTCCACAAACAATGTGTGGCCCGTGTTACTTACCTCTACATTCCACACAAGAGAAAACGATTCGTTTAGGTAAATTGTGAGGCGTAGGTGGGAGTCAGTGGCTGCCTGGCAAAAAGGTTTACTTTAGTTTACTATTTTCTCTGTATTTTAATAGCTTCATCAATAACAAGATATAATATGTAGAAGGCATACTATAGTATCTAATTATAGTCACTGCAGTAGTCATATTACTAGTTTCATTCCTCTTTCTAAACTCTTTTTCCCAGGCTGCTCCAGGCTGTACTGTTGTAGCTCCATTTTTCAGTGTCATTAAGATTCCTCAATTTGTTAGTAAATTGTTCTAAATAGAAAAATATAAATTTAATTACTAGATGGTTGAAAAAGCATAATGACTAGGTATGCTATAAATCAATTTTCTTTCTTAAAAATCGATTAACAAAGTATTGTACTGCATTTAAATGTTTGTCATCTAAATCTTCAATAATAACTTATAAATAGTTGCTTTGTAATAAAATACGACGGATATGCTGTATTGTTAAATAATATATTGAAAACTTGTTACACAAAATAAGTTTAACCTGAAGTCGTTCTGGTTCAATATTTTAAGGTGTGGCTTTTGCTGAAGAAATACATGTAGGTAAGTAACTCGCATATAGAAATATTTATTTGGTGAAAGTTACATGATTGTTTCAATGCGTCCAATCATTATATTGACTGTTGGTAATACAACTCAATAAATAGTTTGTCTTCGAGAACAGAAATTATTAAAATTATCACGAAATTGTAAACTCGAAATATATTGTTTAATTCAGAGTATAGGATACCTATACCTACAACAAAAATTTAGCACAAAGAAAAGAAATTAATGCTTTATAGTATTGTCTATTATTTTTTATTTGTTGAATTACATTTTATAAAAACGGAACATGTTGAATGTGTTTTCTTGAATGGGTTTCTTACGTCTTCTTTCGCTCGTGAAAGGGATTGGACGATCTTAAAACAGTTTTTGTGTCAATGTTGCAATAAGTATCAACAACAGTTTGAAACTACTTTATCTGTTGTAACATGTTCCGCGGGGGGGGGTCACCGTATGGGGGACAGAAATGGAACACTGTTAAAAAATAGTGAATATTGATATGTACTAATACCCATAATATATAGGAAACCTATTTACTTAGATATTTTGAAACTGACGAGTGTACAATTTTCCATTATCGATTTTTTTGGTTCCGATACTTATTATTTATGTCCGTTTCCTGAAGTGAATTTTCACCGCTTTAATATCGATTTTTAAATTTCGATTTGAATTGAATTAAATTAAATTTAGATTAATATAAACATTACAATGACAATTGTTAAATTATGTGATAACTAAATTCAAATTAGTAAAATAGGACAATGAATGGAAGAATTTCTAATTTTAAATATATATAAAAGTTGACACTACTAGTTTTAAAATATAATAACATAATTCAATGAACACATTTAATTTAAGTTGTACATGTATTTGACTGAGCACTCTTGCTCCAACAATGAGTGTCCGGCAACTCTATCTATTATAAATGATAAAGACTTAAAGAAGAACTTTTTTTTTGATTGAAGACTTTTAAAGAATTAAAATGATTATATTATATATAACCAATAAAACATATCCAACAACATTTTTAAATAGATAATTAAATTTTAAAATAAATAAAGTAACCAAGATGGGATGAAATATTCTCTATGTCCAAGTATCTTTCTATTTGAGTTACCTATATTGAGACCAAGCATGTATATATACTTAGCTGAACTTACTGCAGTAAATTCAAATGAAGCAATAGTATTTGAAAGAAAAATAGGTTAATGCAAGAACTACGTAATTGTTCATTAAATGTACTATATTACGCAGTCGTCGGGTTATTGCTGAACCGATAAAAGAATGGATTAATTCGTTTTAAACATACTTGAATATATTTGAAGAAGAGACACTAAGAGATTGCGGATAGAATTTAAAAAACAATAAATGTAAAACTGAAAAAATAGCTATGAATTCATTATTTTACTGTGAATGAAATATCAACCTACTATTGTACCATACAATTAGGATATTAGACTAGAAAATTGTTATCTTAATGCCACAAATAGGATACTAGTAAAATTATTATTTTATTGATTATAAAGAAACTTATATTAAGCAATTTCACATAATTAATGTCTAAACTATTTCAATAAAAAATAGTAAAAAAGTAATCAATCAGAATAAAATGGTGATTTTTATTAAATTTTCAATCTAGGTAATATTATGTAATTAAAGTAATCGTCTATGAATGATATAAGTTCTATATGCCTCAGCATGATTATCAGATTTTTTATTTTGCTCAATGGTGTGTTCTATTGCTTTGAATTGTATAGTTAAACATAATCGATTATTGACTTTTTGAAAAACACAGATTTAAATATTTCCAACTATACCCTTGAATCAGCGTACAATATTATTGTTTATTATTTTAGCGAAACTAATGAAATCATCAATTTAAACTCTTCCAATCATTACATCACATTTTTGATTATTATTAAAACTATTTTGTCGAAAGCTTCTCTTATATTCAGGGTGGAGGCATCATTTTATTTAGTATTTTTTAAATATTTTTAAATATTAAAAAAAAATATATTTTTTTTAATTCTGAAGGTTGGGCATTGGAGGCACGTGCCTGCCTCAACTGCCACATGCTAGTTACGGCACTGAACTGTAGATATACATCATTTTAAGTTATTCTACACACTGAAATATTGTTCAATTATATACGAAAGTTTGTTAAATAATTAAGCTTTATTATTAATACTTCCATTTGAAAGTGTCGCTAGCCACACAGAAGATCTCAGTCATAGAGATAATAATGCCATACTATAAATTACATGCAGTCCCGGTCAATGATTTAGCATATAAAAAAGAACACGTTTTTCCTATAAATTAAGTATGTATGTAATAAAATGTAAATCATTAAAACATGTTAAAAAATATGATAATATGTTACAAATATGATAATATGTTACAAATATGATACTATGTTACTAATATGATAGTTCAGTCAGATAAAAGGCGAAAATGTACTATGACAAAATGGAGAATTTTTTAAAATTATGCTAAATCCGGGACTGTATTACTGTTGCTTTAATTCAGGCGCACATTTCTATATACTTTATATCATATACATTTGCAAGTTTGAAATTCGATCTTTTATACTGTTTTATAACGTAAATTACAATCGCATTTACATTTATGGGAATATAAAATGGCGAACTCTGAATATTTAAACAAAAATATTTACGCTTTTTTTGACCGAGTGAACTCTCTTGGTATTATTACTCTCTGATCTCACTGTAGTTCCTGTACAAAGAGGTATTATGAAGCTTCGGGGCAGGTCCAATTATTAAGTCCTATCTATTTTGAATAAAGCACTAAAGAATAAATAAAATCAATAAAATAATTTTGAAGAACCCATATTGTACAATTTGAAGTAGATGCATACATATAATTTAATGTCAAAGAAATCCGGAAAGGTAAAATAGGAAGTATAAAATTGACAATTTCATTTAGTCGTATGTATCCAAAACAAGTTTTCTTAAAACGTATTTCTTATGTTTCTTATAAAAATATGTTTATTGCATAAGTTTGATAAGTTTAAGCTCTTACATGTAGCCTCATGTACGAATTAATGTTAAAATTATTATTGTATGTAAAAAAATCAATGTAATGATAAATAAGTAGAGCTAAACTATATTTGTCATTTTTATTGAAACTGCACAGCAATTTTTACAAAGTTTAATTTAAATAATAATTACTTTTCAATATGAGAAAATTAAACATTATCAAATATTATTAGCCAAAACTAAAACAAATGCAAAATGTTCAATAATGACATTTTAATTATGTGTAATAAGAAGTGAAAATAATCAGCCTTTAATTTATCTTGTTTACGTCATCGCCGTATCCTATTGCAAAAGTGGAGCGGAAAGCAGTTTTTTAATAAGAACCTTTTGGTAAGTCCTGATATAAACAATTACGTCCTCAATGAGACGTCAGGCTATTTGGTAAGTGTTGATATAAACAATTACTTCCTCAATGAGACGTCAGACTATTTGGTAAGTGTTGATATAAACAATTACTTCCTCAATGAGTCGTCAGGCTATTTGGTAAGTGTTGATATAAACAATTACTTCCTCAATGAGACGTCAGGTTATTTGGTAAGTGTTGATATAAACAATTACTTCCTCAATGAGACGTCAGGCTATTTGTTAAGTGCTGATATAAACAATTACTTCCTCAATGAGACGTCAGGCTATTTGGTAAGTGCTGATATAAACAATTACTTCCTCAATGAGACGTCAGGCTATTTGGTAAGTCCTTAATTAAACAATTACGTCCTCGATGAGATGTCAGACCTTTTGGTAAGTCCTTATTGAAATGATTACTTCTTTGATAAGACGGCAAACTTTTTATGAACCATTACGTGCTCGATGAGACGATGGATCTGTTATCAAATTTGGGATAACTTTTTTCTACTAAATATAATTTCTATCTAGAACCAATTTATAACAAGGCAATGAAAACAATTTATATTTGTAATACTTTCAAACGTTTATTAATTTGATGGTTACTAAAAATTATGATTAATTAAATAGCAAGCCTTAATTGTTCAATATCTCAATATTTAAATTACAAGTAAATTAGATGACACCGAATACGGTGAATCGCTGTGGTTAACTTTTTGTGGAGCAAGAAAACTTCTTGAACCCAGATTATTGATATAATAGTCCTGTCTGATTTTAAATTGAAAATAACATTTAAAAACATAATTAAGCAAATCACCACAAATTATGACAGAATTAATATCATCACATAACCAAGATAAAATGGTTATCTTTTAATCCAGAATTATAATTCGGAAACATTGAGCAGATAATAATCAATTTTTCAAAAACATTTAGTCCATATTAACTGCTTTAATCAATACCAACGAATTTATAAAATTATAAAATTTATCGGCCCTTGGAAATTTCTTTTAATTCAACTTTTACTTTTAACATACGTTTATTTCATATCATGACTGTGGAAAAAGATAATTTCATCAGTTATGCTTCTGTACAAGTTGCATATTATGAATAATTGGTTCATTATTGAGTGATCAATAAACAATTTAGTTCAATTTTTATTTTATGATCATTCACGATATTATCAGAATAATAACATTTTCAATGCATACAACATGCTATATATTTAAAAATATCTCTGATATAGGCTAGCTGCTATTTTTGTAAGTTACATTTTTTTCTGTTTTGCAAAATGTATGATGTTCAGAGGGTGTTTACAGGAATTATATGTACATATATTTTGGGAAATAAAACTTATAGAATATACAAATATATCACCACGAAAGATTCTTAGAAACTTTAATTAGAGATAATTTCTTCACAATATAAATTATGATACTGCATGATTTTGGAGTATGTACTTGTGTTATATATCAGGTTTTATTATTGTTCAAATATTGTACGTCGATTGAATATTATGGCTTCCGATAATGCGTCAGGATGTTATGATATTACTCAGTTCAAATTCTTACAAACAAGACAATTTCTTTATAAAATTGATTATATTTATGGAAATGATGGCTAACTGAATTCGCGTTTTCGCTAAGTGTAATAGTAGTAAAATAATGAAATTAATATTTTAACCGACTTTTTGAAGAGACGTTAACTTTTTTATGACACTATCAAATAAACAATAGCGAATACGTTTTTATCTAACTTTATAACTAATTTCTGGGCAGCTTATGAAGGCAGTCTTTCAGGGGTAGATAAGAGTACCCCTGAGGATAATAAGTACCTCAAAATATTTAGAGAATAGTGGAGGATATGGCTTGTGGATTATAGGCAGTCACCATCGATTTTCTACGGATGAACAGTTTTAATTTGATGCTCGTGAATTTCACTTGGTCTAGAAGAGATTCATTTTTAAGTTTATTTAATATTTGATTTTAAATCTCCTAACGCTATTAAAGCAAATTGGGTAAAGCTACTATATAGTATTCTTTTAGCTGAAGTCATTGTTTGTATTCCTCTGACTACGGACATAAAATGGTGGTGTATTTGCAACGAAATAAACGTTGTTACACTTCGAGCAGAAGCAGAAGCAGAAGCAGTAGCAGAAGAAGAAGATAAAATAATTAATTTTATGGTCCCTCGTATTTAAAAGCTTCTGGTAGGTAGCAGGTAGGTATAGCAAGCTTACCCGGCCGAAACAGAGTGTCCCTTCTTCCATCCATTTTATAATCATGATACCTACTTTAAAAAGAGAGATTATAGCGCGCTTATACTACTGTGCTGAGTGAATTAGTGATTTATAAGAGCATAGTGGCGATAAAAGATGAGCAGGAAGGCATGGATGCTGGGTTGGACAGAGGATTCTAATGGTTTGCTGTCACTTTGAGTCAGGCTCCCCTATTGCATCCCATCCCTGGTCTCCAGTTCAGGTCGTGTTTTAGTATCTCCATTGCCCCTCGCTGCCTCCCGCGCTCTGCTCAAGGAAAAAAAGTAGCTAATTTAATGATAGCCCATTTTTTTGAGGTAGGATTTGAAGATATATCGACTGAGTAGAGGGATTTTGTGTTACACACCTGGCCTAATACTATCTTGTTAACCGCATCAAACTTATGCACAGTGCTGCCAATATAGTCGAGTCGAAACTTAACAGGGTAGTGATAAGCTTTCTATGCGATTACTGCTCAGAAGATATGTAAAAGTTGGTACATAATCTCGAATTAAGTTTATTAAAAAATAGTATCTATTAGGAATCATTTATCACGATGGAATTGCTTCAAGTTTATTTGATTTATTTTATGAATCATAAATTAAATAAACTCGAAAATAATTCCATAAAATTCGAAGGTCGTCCTAAAAAACCACCTTTTGGAGAAGTATAGGGTTATGGCCCATTTAGCATAAAAACCATTTCGCATAATATATAATATCGCATATAATATTATATTTGATGAGAATATATAGATTACTTTAGGGCATTAATTATGTTTAATTAATTAATTATGGCATTTAGCTAATGTTTAGACTTTCTCTCATATATATTATAGTTTAGCAGTTGATAATTGTCTTCAAATTATTTTCTAACTATTTTACTGTCCATACCATTATCATATAAATGTTTCATGCATGTATACCGTAGATGCCTATATAGATATTATGCGAAATAGGGTATTATGCGAAATGGGTGTTTACCACATATATGTAGGTATATGCTTAATATTGATTTTTAAATTGTACATTTTTAATTGTACTAATATTTTACATTAAAAATTATATTATAGAACAGAAATGATTAGATTAATTTAAAGGCTACTATGTTTTTACTGTTTACAGTTAGTACATAATTTCTCGGTAATTTAAAGAGATTACTAAACAAGATTACATGGAATTATTTTTGTGATTTTCACACGAAGTGTTAAATAATATCAATAACGAAACTCTATTATACACCACATGAAAGTCTTTATACTTCACCCTTATTACAAGAGGTAGGATAATAGTTAGTTGTTTTGATGATAACATGTAGGTAGTAGGTACCAATAAAAATTCAATTGAAATATATTTTTTACTTTTAAGTATATAATTATTATATAAATAAACAAATTATGACTATAAACAGGCAAGCCATAACTATTAATTAGTAAATAATGTTATATACCACATATCTATATATGTATTTATGACATTAAATCAGAGAATAAGTTAATAGAATATTAAGTGTCATAGAAAGGTATAAAATGAAAAAACACTTTTAATATAGTCTTATACGCAAATACAGAGTAATAAAACTAATCGGATTGCATGATAAAATTATACATAAAATTGACGCGGAGAACTCACCAAAGTAAATATTCTAAACCAGTGTAGTACAGTGCCGACAATTACAGTGGGATAGATGATTGTGGAGCTAATCTTATTCGAACACAAAGAGAATCGATTAAGCGCAACCAAGTATGTTTAGTAAATTGGTTGAAAATATATGTATGGGGCGTCTACTAAGCCCGATTGATATATGAGCAAGCAAAGAAAGCGGGGATGATGGGTTATAATATTGCTAGGCGGTTAGCACATCACGTAACATCAGCGTGTAACATCAACGCTGTAGCACCCAAAATGCAGATAATGGGAAGAGAAGTATCTCCTCTCTGATTGGATAATCTTGGCCGGAAGAGTGCTGGATGCAATGAATGTAATATTTTTGATGTTTACAAAGAACACCCTTTACTGCTTGCTCGACTCCCTTTCTTTCCCGCCTAAGCTTGCGTGTGATATAATATGAAAGCGGAGTAATCGCTACCAAATATAATATAGGATTCAGCCCCTATAGTCTGTATGGGACCTTCTTTGTTCGCCAAATGAGATAATTCTACTGCTCTGATAGAATCATATTATAAATATATATATATAGCTGTCCATATATTTCAATTGTTTTTTACAGGAGGAACACAAAGCTGCAAGAAAATTTTATTTTTCCAGTAAAATGATTATGATGGCTATGAGTAACCACATCTAAGCAAGGCAATTTATGTATGCCAGCTAGCATTAGAAGCAGATAGAGTAATTATACATGTGTACTCTATGACTAGAAGTATATAAGCAGCTTGTATGGACTATCTATGATATATGTAAATAGATTTCTTTAAATTGAGCTACAGGAATAATAATCTATAATTTCTATAACATCTAAATAAATGCCAGGTACATCCAAACTAATATATGCATGATATTGGCAGGCTGAATAATAAACTAGCTACTTATAGGTATACTAAAGTGAGTATGCTCTAAAATATCAGTACATTATTATTGAACCAAGATTAACTTTAAAATATCTTTATAATGAATAGTTTCTTTTAAACAAATACGTAAAATTATTTGCAATGCGATATCATAATTAGTAAATAGTGTCAGTTATAGTTGTATGTATATCTACTGTATAATAAACAATAAGTTTGGGTATTTATATTGTTATTTTTAATCTAACGAATATTTATTATAACCTAGTTTTGTCTTGCATATCGAAACGTATCTATCCATTTATGATCATGGAATTTAACTGATGTTGGCACATTTGATTTATATTCGATTCAACACGCGTGACCTAAGGGAGAATAACCTAATATTTTATATATCTCTGACTTAAATCGGAGTGACTGACTTGAATATAATTCTGATCTGTCTTGCTATCGTGGTTACTATATAAGATACTTTAGAATAAACATACTGTCTTACATAAGACTCAAAAAATAGATAAGAGTTTTCTACGCTCATTCAGATACATATATTGGGAACAAAGATATACTACTGAAAATATTTTAAAAGGTTGGTGTCCTTTAGTTAGTAACTTCAGTGACTCCTCAATTTTTTATATAAATTCACTCTTTGCTCCCAAAACGACTGTCGTGCAAAGCCATTTTTAGTAATAAGCTCAAAGGCATTCCAGTTTTATTTAATTCTCGCAGAAATTTGATCCTCTAAGTCTGACTATTACATATTGTAGAAAATATTTTTAAAACCGAATCGATAAAAATGAATATAACTAAGGCAGTTTGCGTCACCTTTCTTACTCAACAGTTCTTATGAATTACTTTACTAATAAAATATATGATTCATTTCGATTCTATATATACATAGTAGCTTTATAACTGATGATTATTCAAGACTTATTCACTAGAATAGAGATTGCGCACAAAAACGGTGTGTTAACATAATTTTTATTGATTTACAGTATAGTTACGTCTAAAACAAACTATTTAATTTTCTATATTAACAATTGGATTTTAATCAGTTTTATTTAATAATTTATTATAATACACATTATCATTAGTCTATAGTTACATATGTAGTATAACTCTGTTTAACAAATTATCAATTAATTGATAAACGAAAAGAATCTGAAAATTTATGGTTAATTCTTTAATAGATACTTTGCAACAAGAAACAAATGAATATTTGGTATAATTATTCTTGTTTCTATAAAAAATAATATAAGAAAATTTTAGTTTAAAACCGTATAATAATATACTACTGTCAGTAATATATGCATAACATAACTAATATTAGTAAACGCGAGGAAGCACAAGTTAAACTTAAAGTACCGTATTTCTACGAATCGCGGCGTTTATTAGACATGCAATTTTTTGGTGCGGCGTTTAATAAATTATTTATTAATAGTAATTAGTTGACAGAATAAATTTATGCCGTACATATTACTGTCCAAATTATTAAATAAATTAACATTTATTGACTTTTTATCCCTTGCTGTACAATATTTTTATTAATATACCTACTTTGATTCACTAATAAACGCTTAGTATTATTATTAGGTATTATTTAGTAATGTGTACAATGTCAATACAGTATCAATTAGGCCTACTCTATTTATCACGATTTTAAATTGATTGAATTGAACATTTTCATATTTTAATAACTTGTGGCGTTTATTCGAGGGCATTTATTTAAAAGGTATTTCTTTACCTGCGGCGTTTATTCGAAGAAATACGGTATACTTTTAAAACATATAATGTACGTAAAAATGTGAATAATCATACAAAATAAATTAGGTAACTTATTGGATATATGCGTTTATATTTTTTTAAATGGAACATGTGAACTGTTATGCAAGAAAATGAGTGACTGTAACGAATATTGTTTATGATATTAAATGTTAACATGTAACGAATAAAACGTGTTGTTAAGAGAAAGTTATAGGGGCTTTTAAAAATATTTCCAGAATAAAGATCTCATTCAAAAGTTTTACAAATGCGAACATAGCTCACAATAAAAAAATATTATTCTGTTCTGATTTAAATGCTCTCGAATTTCTGAGATTGTACTTAGGTATGTATTTAACAAATTAAAGTGGTATCAACAAAACACGCATCTTTTAAAATATTATGTAAAATAATAACGAAATATTAAATTTTATATAACTATTGTGTTTTACAAGTATCAGCTCTTGTCCTGTTTTATTTCTAATTTACATCAAAAGATTTGAAAAAATTATCATAAGCATTCTATATTAGGAATCATTTGGTGATATAAACATAATTGAATTAAACATATCATTAAAATACAATATGAAATACTAAAATAATTCTAAAAAAGCAATAAAAAAATTATTAGTAACCAGAAAGACAAATTCAAATTAGTTTATAAAAATATAGCTGAATACAATTGTATACATTTATATAAAATACATTATAAATGGGTCTAATTACAAAGATATATACAACTAAAAAAAGAGCAAATTTATATTATAGAGCAAGTATTATAATCAGCCGCTTTTAAGGTAGTTTTCAATACTCCTGATGAGCGGGTCAATACTGTAGGGTACAGCGTTCTGAGACGTAAGCGTGGTCAAGGAGCGGACAAGTTTTTGGAACATGCGTACAACTCTTTGGTCCGCAGTTCTGACAGAGGTCGTGTCTGCAGGGGTGGTGAGCTGATTCCGAGACAGTCGAAAATAGGTTACCAGAAGTTGGAGACAGTCGGTTTCCGGGGAAACAAGCCAGTCAAGAATGAGATTGCTGTCGAAGTGGATGGTGGCACAAAACTGGGAGAAAAGTTGGTGGAAGTTGGGCAGTTGTTGTTTCTGAGAGGACTCACTGGAAGGTCTGCAAAGAGAAAGGAGGTTTTCATAAACGTTTCATAATCAAGATCGTTTCAAGTCAAATTTAAACTATCTCAGTGTTTTAGTTGGGAAATATAGTATAGCTATTACAAATTTCAGCCTCAATAGTAAGATGAAATACGAGGTCTTAAAAAACCTTTTCAAGCCAAAGCTTTGAGTATGTAGTTAAGCTCCATATACCAAATCAATAGTACTTTTTTAAATCTTTCAAAAACAAAATATTATTACCGATAAAAACAAATTATTAAAATTTGACAAAATTGTACCTTTAGGTATACTATACAAATTAAATAAACTTTAATAAATTTATATTATTATACATTGATATAGTACATACCCACTTTATCAGTGTCATCATTTTTTCACCATGTACTAGTTTATAGCAACATTAAATTGAACTTAGGGAATGCAAAGTACTAAAATGAACAAATTTATGTGTATGCCATTATTTTGTTAGAATAGTATTAAGACTGCTACTACTAATAACAGGGTGGCCACCATTTAGACATGAAAAAATTCACGTACATTCGCGTACATATTTTTCCTATATATAATAAATAATTCTATATATATTTACAATTGTTCATTTATTTAAAATTCAATATATGCGTACAATATAAGTCATTCAGCTTAGAAATTTAGAAGTTCAATTGGAAGTTCGATGATTGTATCAATAACTAAGAATTATGTAACGCTATATAGATAGAAGAATTAATACATATCATGTGAAACACAGCATAATAAGTAAAGATGAGTTTGAGAGTTTCAGTTTTCTTTGCTTCTCTCGGGCGGACAATAATAATTCAGCAGCCTGTTTTTCAGCCTATCTAGCCCCAAGAAGTTCTTCTGATCTTTCTTTTCTCTTCTGAGCGTCTATTCTAATTGTAGATTGAGATGATCTTTTACTCTCTAGTGCTGTATTGTACCGGACCGCTTTCATAATAAATGTATCCAGAGCATAGGCACCAGCATGCGCAGCAGGCGAACATTTTTTATGCATAGTAAGTTAAACACTTATAAGCTTTTCTTTTAATTCATGTACATCTAATAAAATTCATGTACAATTCATGTACATTACCCCGTTTTTAACAAATTCACGTATATTCACATACATACGTGAATTTCAAGTACAGGTGGCCACCCTGTAATAATAATATGAAACATTCATACACAGGTACAAAACAATATTTCAAGCTTTTTCAAGGAATTTGTGCAGCTTTGACTAATATTAAAGATTTTAAATCAGACCAAGTAAAAACTATAATCTTTATAAGCCACGTGGGAGCCTTGGATAAAATAATTTTTAGTGTGATAACTATTGTGTGAAATATAGTATGTTAATATGTACTACTCACAAGTCGCTATTTATAATTTTGAAATAAGAATAAAGATATGAACGAGGTATAGGGCCAAATTAACCTTTTCGGACATGAAAATATTACTAGCTTCTTTTAGAAAAAAAAATTAGTACGTGGTACAATGGTGCACCACAATTTTGTAATTTCTATAACCTAATCAGAAAAGCAGACGCTATATAAATAACATATTGATATAATTCTCCAAAGCCGCAACTAATAGAAAAATGAATAAAATAAGTAACATTTATTAAGTGTAGTTTTAACAGAATCTTTGATCATAAACCACCAGAATGGCAAGAAAATGGATATGATCATATTCTATATAAAAAAGAGTGTCAACTTTTGTTAAGCTGTACCAAAATGTCTCTATTTTTAAATTTACATAAATAATAATTAAAGCGAATTTGTAATTTTTCTTTTCATCATACTTCATAAAAAAGGTATAACCGATGTAATATTAATACTATATAATCATCAAAAAAATAATAATCGTAGCTGATTAATAAACATCGTTATCAAATATAAATTTAACGCAAACTGTTTTATATCTGTAAGCTGGAATTGGAAATGTATTAAATTTATTAATTTGACTAAATATAATATTAATAAAGAAGATTACGAAAAAGTATATATATATAAAAATACAGATATGCTTCGATTAATGCTATGTGAATAATCTTTTTATTAAAATAAACATGGATTAACAAATAACTTTTAGATGTATAACTAAATAATATGTTTCGCAAAAACCAAAAAACAAACATTTGTATGGCATCCTATTTAGAATATTTACTTATTCGATGCATAAAAATGAAAAATGTTAATCGAAGTGAGAGTATACAAATAGTTTATATATATGTATACATATATTTATGTATTATGTAGTTTAGCATTAAATATATTTAAAGAGAACATTTATATGCTTACCCACTATTTTCCACAAAGCATGGCATTAACATTGACACAACTCTAATCAATTGACTGTCGTTGTGAACGAAGAGGGAGACAATCGAATCTTCGAGAGGTCCCGGAGAAATTATGGTGAAGATTTTCACGATCAAATCAATACTGAGGTGCTGTCGAGCCTTTTGGTCTTCTAAATAACGATATAAAGCAGAAATTCGACACGCGTTGATCTAACTTCCGTATATAAATGGTTATAACATGCTTTAAAAGGTAAAATGTTAAAATAATAACACAAGTTGCAAATTTTATTTAGGAAAGTTACTTTATTATGTTTGAATTTTTGAAGTTCTAGACTTTAGAAAACAGACAAATAAAAGTGGATTCTTTTAGTCATACATATATTATAGCGATGAAGGATATACTATAAAAAGGTACATCCGAGTTCCAATGTATAGTGTTCCGTGCTAAAAGAGAATACATACTTTTCATTACTTACAAAATATCTAAATAGAAGAAGGTTATGGATTTTTTACTATAATGGTTAAGTTTCCTGTTATACAATGAAGCAGGGTGGCAGGGTGGCAGTACTTATATTGCGAAGTTTTATGAATGGCAATAACTTTAAAATAATTAAGTTCAATAAATCTTATAATTTTATATACATAGTTAATGATGATTTAGTCACATTTAAATGTATAATTATACTGTCAACGTATATTAAAACATATTATTTTTGTCAAATGTTCGACAAATACTAGTAAAAAAGACATATATACTATATACATTTCATTTTCATTTCATTATAACAAGAAAGCCATTTATACAAGTATTATCTAAAAAAAACTGACGAAAAACATAATTAGTGAGGTCAAAGTAGGTTTTAAAACCACAAAAAGTTTTAATCGGAAGCTCAAAAGATGTTTGGCTTAAAACTTTTACAAGTTTTAAAACCACCAGAAGTTTCAATCAGTGCCTCAAAAGTCTTTAATCCATGGTCAGATTAAAACGTGTTAAAGTTTTAAATTTTGTAACGAATTTACATATTTCCACCACACATATTAAGGTTGATTATAGTATTTTTATTTATTTTGTTGTAAAGAATAT